>JABUQX010048274.1:37500-45000 GCA_015478945.1 Trachelipus rathkii
AAACTTGAGTAAGGCAGGGTAGTGTGTTGTCGCCGATACTGTTTATAGAGTATTTGGACAAAGTCATAAGAGGTGTAAAGGAGAGTTTAGAGGAGATTGACGGAGACATCATGGCATACGAAACACTATGGTTGAGTGGACATGGTGAGAGGCTTGAGGCAACAGTGCTGTTTACAGAAAATTGAGAGAAGCTGATTAAATATGAATGGAGAAAATGAAATAATGATAGTAAGTAGGGAGGAGGAGGAGGAGATGATAGTGGAGGTAGACGGTAGGGAGATTAAATGTTGACAGATATAAATACCTAGGAAGCACATTTGGAAGAGAAGGAGTGTGCAAAGGAAATTACGTGAGTAGGATTGAGCAGTATGCAGCAACTGTAAGAGCAGTATATCCCATCTTGAAAGATAAACATATGAACAAAGAGGTGAATAGAGGAGAAATATACGAGGGAGTGTTGATATTTGACACCAATAAGTTATGGGCAGACATGGGAGCATGATGTGGAGAGAGGGAGAGATAACCAGACAGTGGAGATGAACGTGAGTGAGGGACTTGGCAGGATTAAAGACGAGGAGAGACAGAAGGAAAAACGCAGACAGTGAGGGAGAGCAGTGTGAAACCCATTTACGAATAACAAGCAAAGCAACCAGACTAAGATGGTGGGGACACCTGAAGAGGATGCAGGAAGAGAGAGTTGCTAGTAGGAGGTGGAGGTGAGGGGTGAACGGAGTGACTGAGGCGAGAGGGAAGACCAAGGCGGGTACATGGAGGACACAGGGAGGATTCATTGGCAGATGACACCGCAGATGCCTGCAATGGATGAGAGCTGATAAGCGGATGTGATCGATAGAACACAATGGAAACGGAGGTTGGCCCCACTGACAGGCTCGTGAGCCTTACTGGGAGAGGATGTAAGATGTAAGATATATAAGAGTATATATATATAGCATATATATGTAGGTGTATATATATATATATATATATATATATATATATATATATATATATATATATATATGTCAACTTCAATTAAAATAAATAATTTTGAAAAGAGATTTCGGATAATATTTGATTTTCTTGAAGATATTTACTTTAAATAAATAAATACATTAATATTTTAACAATTATATTTATTTTATTTTCCGAATTCGTTTGATATATCAAATTTCGATTATTTTTATGAAAGAAAAACTAGGTACTTAATATTTTTGGCCTTAATTTTAATTTGAAATAATAGTAAATAACAAAAAAAAATTGATTATATTTAGGTATGTTTATATATTTTGCATCAATTTATAACAAAGGAGTAATGGAATTAAAATATATTTTTTTATTTTGTCTGATTTAACCCTTTATTTAGTGTAACTATAGTTATCCCCAAAGAAAACCCGGTTTTTCCTGATTTTTGGCCGGGGCCGGAGCCGAGGCCGGGGCCCCGGTCGGTTCCTAATTATGAGCAATGCCTAAGAACTTCAATAGATCGTATACATTAATGAAACATGGAAGGTTACTTTCTTCAGAATTATATTGAACCAGATCTTTTTCAAGATACTTGTATCATGAAAAGTATGTTCCTGATGGTTGAAAATGTTTCAATTTCAGTCACAAGGCAAGAAATTAAGCACCTCCTTCTTACAAGTATAAATATCGCAATAAATAATTCAGCTCATGCTCGTTTCGCAGTATAGGAATGCTATGATTAACTTGGGTTTATAGACATTTGTTCTCCATCAACTGCTTCTATATCTGGTTCACTTCTTGAGCCATTGATGTATTGTCCCTAGTACATAAAATGACTGAGGAATAAGAAGATTTACGTTATGAGTTACAAGTCTTAATGCTGATGGCATGTTCACTAATAGGATTCCAATTTAATTTTTTGCACCGTTATCACATTTATTTATTACGGATAAATAGCAGTTATCACAATGGGTTTGCAGACCATTCTAAGCAAGTGAAATAACAAAAGACACTTAAGATTTTTAACATTTTGTTAAAAGTTCAAAGCTTCAACACAGATCCAGCACAATTTATGATATATATATATATATATATATATATATATATATATATATATATAATTAATATATAAAAATATATTTATTATATATATATATATATATATATATATATATATATATATATATATATATATATATATATATATATATATATATATATATATATATATATATATATATATATATATATATAATATTATATTTGTATATATATTATTTAATATATAGTATATATATATATATATATATATATATATATATA
Source organism: Trachelipus rathkii (assembly GCA_015478945.1). Lineage (NCBI taxonomy): Eukaryota > Metazoa > Arthropoda > Malacostraca > Isopoda > Trachelipodidae > Trachelipus > Trachelipus rathkii. Next base: position 39,787 of record JABUQX010048274.1, read on the forward strand.
TATATATATATATATATATATATATATATATGGGAACTACATGCTCAATTTCATAAAATAAAAATTAAACAACTTTTCCTTATATTAATTATTTACGTAAAAATATTTGTGTGAATTTGTTTGCTTTTAGTAGCTGATTTATAATTTCATTTTTTAAAAAAACTTTATAATAAAGAAATATTTACAAAAGGGATAAAAAAGTAATCTTCGGAAATTTCTACCCGTAATCTGTTCTGTTCTTATTCTCCTGACCAAGAAAAGTAAATTGAGCTTTTCTGTTTGCTTTTCATTATTCTGTTTAAATCAGGGATGTGCAATTATTTCTATTTGACTGAGCGCATGAAAAATTCAGTAGTATACCGAGCTGCAAAGAATACTTTCGATGCAATCAATTGCAAGCATCGTAGTGTAAAGACCCTCTCTGTAACCTTCCTGCAAATTGGAACACATGTGAAAAGAAAAATAAAATTTTAAAAGATTCAATTTTAAGCCTCCACATATTTTATTTAATTAATGAAGACCAGCAACACTTTAAAAAAAATGACATTTGACTTAATCACTCTCGAATTCGCATTCACAAAAGGAAAATGCTCGTCTTGTTTTCTTTTCTACAGAGCTAATTCGTAGGTACACTCTTGAAGGCTAATTGCCCCTCAGCCGTGAAACATTATAAGAAACCGCGCTTTTTACTGCTGCGTTAACCTATCACAATTATATGAGTGAAGGAACCTTTACTAATAAAATTTAATAGATATTTACTTCCAATATTTTTGCTTCTTCTTTTTGAGATAGTGTGAGACTTTTTAGAAAGTTTTATTTATGATTAGATCATAAGTTTGTTTGTGGTAGCTAAGATAATAAGTAAAAATGACCTAGCAACATTATTTGTAATTTTCATATCCGACGCGTCGTTACATTTTCTCTTTGTTATATTTCATATCCTCTCTGAGTTATATTTTCATATTAATGTATTGAAATGTTCATAAACACCAACATTCAATATTTCATATTATTTTGCGTTTATCTTGGACTTCTGACAACACGATTTTTGTTCTCGCTCTGCCCCTTAATAAGATTGAAAGGAAGCTTCGAGGAATCTATCTACTTTAATGAAAAAGATTGATGTTTATTTTTAAGCTTTTTCTCCTTTGTATCGAGTGTGTTTTTGATCCATTTTCATTTCAGTGCATTCTTATAATTTTTTTACTTTAAACCGAGCCTATGGAGCCTGCCTATTAATGGGGGCATCTTGTAATTCATCTTAAAGCGTGTATCTAATCTTCCTATCCCGGATATTAACTGATTTATTTTTAGAAGTAATAATTTTACAGCATATCTAAAAGGAATTTATTGACGTAACATCATCTTTCAAGATAAAAATACACTTTATTAATTATTAATCTTTCAAGTAATTTTGGAATTGCAGTATTCCTTTCACAAACATTTAGCCACGCTACTCTTTTTTTCAACACAACCTATTTAAATAATATATATATATTTATATATACACTTTATATATATATACTTTACATTTTTAACCTCAATATAATTAGTTTTTAGTTAGAATTTAAAAATTTTCTATAAGGTTTTAATCATTAAATTTATAAATTTTATCATTAGAAATATTCATTACTTTCTACATTTAAATATGAATTTATTTACACACTCCATTCATTGCATTCAACTTCTACCAATACACATTTGAGGTATTACTTTTTTTTTTATTTAAATAAAGTTGTTCGGGAAAATATATTCCTTTAATATTCATTTTTTTTCTTTTATGGGTTTAGCTTGTCTATCAGTCAGTATCTCTTTATATATATATATATATATATATATATATATATGTTATATATATATATATATGTATATACAGTTATATATATATATATTATATATATATATATATATATATGACGTCGGATGAAATATAAGTTGTGTGGGTTTTGTGTAGTTTGAAGACGAGGATAATTCGTGGATGCAGTGCCCCCTGTCGCGAGTAGTACGAGAACAAACCGAGTTAAACCAAGGTTTGTTAAGTTTAGTTGAAGGGAAATATGAAATGTACGCCTCTATACCGGAGAGAATCACCTCGGTAATGCCCTCAGCACACCTCGAGGGACCTCGAGGAACCCCTCCCACGAAAGGAATAGTTATTCCATGGGAAATCAAAGAATTATGACCGCAATTCTGACCATTTTGCAGCACCGAAGTGCCAAAGATGTCTCCTCGTTGTTGGGTTTGCCGTCAGAACGCTCAAACATTTGAGTTTCGGTTAAGAATAAGAGAAGAGGTTTACAGGAAGAGAGGTGATGTTCAACTTGAGTTTCGGTTAAGAATAAGAGAAGAGGTTTACAGGAAGAGAGGTCATGTTCAACTTGAGTTTCGGTTAAGAACGAGAGATGAAGTTTAGAGGAGGAGAGGTGATGTTCAACTTGAGTTTCGGTTAAGAATAAGAGATGAGGTTTACAGGAAGAGAGGTGATGTTCAACAAAGTAGAAATTAGGGTAAAGGCCGCGAAAGTTGCAGAAATTTATGAAGAAAGACACCGTGCATCAGAAAAGGCCGGAAATTCTTTGACGGCACCAACACCACCATGGGATGCCGTCAATTCACAAGTAGTTATGGGAGGAGGGGCGGATGAGGGGCGGATGAGGGGCGGATGAGGGGCTATTTATCGAAACCGCTTCTCTTTGCTTCTCCGAGGCTAAACGTGTGGTTGCCATTTTTATTAATTTATTATTATTATTATTATTATTATTATTATTATTATTATTATTATTATTATTATTATTATTATTATTATTATTATTATTATTATTATTATTATTATTATTATTATTACTATTATTATTATTATTATTATTATTTATATATATTTATAAATTTTATACCTGTTATTATTATAAGAAGATATCTTATATATATATATATATACATTTATATATATATATATCTAGTAATGTTAGTTCTTATATATATATATATATATATATACATATATATATATACTTTTTTTTACTTTACTTTCTCGCCCCCTGTCCACCCTCCTTCAGAGTGGCCATGCTTCGCTAAGATACCCCAACGCGCGACCCGGCCTCCTCCAAGATCGTTTAGATTTGTATGTCCCAGATTGTTTTTTGGAACGATAGTTAACAGGACTCTAGAAGGAAGTGAGACAGTTTGCATTTTGTGCAGATATTTTATGTGGTCTGGTTAAGTTTAAACCTATATTTGTAGTATTGCAGGTTTGGGTGGTGGCTGCATCGTAGTTTGGGCCAAAGATGTGATTAGGACTTTCGTTACAGGTATGAAGAGAATGATTTCACATGTACTTCCTGGTGGATGTTCATTTAGGATATTGTTTGGTTGTCGGTTTCTTAAATAATTTTCAGTTAGGTGTGCATGTATTTATTTGGTATAAGTGGTGTTGCCTTGTGGGAGCCGGATGTTGTTTAGGATTGGCATAATAAGGCTGAGGAAGAAGGAGGAAGCTGTTTAACCTGTGGTTGTGGTTGGAAAATGTAAAGGGTGTTGATGTTTGTTTTAGCGTAGAACTGTGTGTCTATCATTTCGAAATGTCAATATATGGGTAAAATTTTTGGTCCTTCGTGTAAGTGTTGCTGTGTGACCTGTAGTTGATGCTTCCTCATATAATTCTGAGTGGCTTGTTTTGGGTGGTTTTTAGTTTTCTCATGTTTCCCTTGGTTTATGATGGGTGCCACATAGGTGACGCGAAATTTAGTGTTGCACGGATGTGTTGTTTGTAGATGGTGATGGATATCTGTTTATAATTATCAATGTCAGTGCCAGCTATGGTTCTTAATATATTTAGTTTCCTATTTGTTGATGTCGTTATGTTTTCAATGTTTTTGCTGTATGGTGTGTCCATTGTTACTCTGGCTTTGAATTTTGGTGTTTTTGTTTGTAAGGGTTAGCTATGTTATTTATGAAGATTTGGGGTTGGTAACCAAGTTGGTGGTCTATTGTAATTAATGTGATAGAAGATTTATTAGGTGATGCAGAGATTCTGTTGTCAATTAGCTAAGTTTGAATTTGGTTGATGTATTGTTGGTTCAGAAGAATTGCTGTGCTTAGGTTCTGGTGTGTGGTGGTTATGGTGATGTCATCTGCGTAGGTTGTTGTTATATATTTGTGAAGTGTGTTTGTGGTTTTGGTAGGTCGGCTGTGAATAAGTTGATAGTAAGCCAGGGATAAGATTGCTCCCTTGAGGTACTGCTTGATATTTACTGTACACGATTTCTTGTTGTTGAGCTGTATTTGATCTGTTCTCCCTGATAGAAAGTTAGGTAACCATTTCTTTAAATTAGTGGGGATATTTGATTTTATTATTTTGTGAATTAGATTGTGTCTCGGGACTGTATCAAAGGCTTTGTCCATGTCGATTGCTATGGCGTGAAGCTTGACAGCTGATCACACGATCGACAGGCTCATCCCAATATCTGGGTTTCACGGTAAAAAGCAGTAGTATTGCGCCAGGCTGAGCAAGCTGCCAAAACATATATATATATATATATATATATGATGCAACTGGTCATTATAACATTGCTATTTAACCCTCAGCGATGGCTATGCGTATATATACTAATATATATCCCTGTTGAACAATATACATATCAAACTAGAAACAAACGAGTTGGATTAAACCTAATCCAGCTAGTTCTAAATAAAAGGTCAATATGCCCCGATAAAAACTTTCAAAAGTATAATAAAAGGAAGTGAAGAATAGAAGGTAGTGTTTACATTTTACCAGATGAGTATATAAAAAATGAACAAAGAAGCCATGTCTTTGGTCAGAGATTGGGGCAGATGGCTCAATGATGAGAAAGATGAGTGACACTTGATCTTTCATCAAAGAAGGGGTTTGCGAATAGTGTTTTGAAGAACAGGATCCGTTTTAATAGCCAAATAATAAAGGGTGAATGAAACAACAGTTAGACGTCTAGTTAGAAATTGATTAGAAATGGTGGGGGGTGAGTGTGAATGAGATAAAAAATTAAACCCTACATTTTCAAGCAGGACTGTATTACTAAAATCACCACAGTCATATGATAGGTACTTCATAAAAGAACAAACCACACTTCTGTACAAAGCAGGCAACTGGAGAGATGGAAATAATTTCAAAAGGAACTATCACGAAGAGCCTCAGAAAACGATATATATATATATATATATATATATATGTATATATAT
>JABUQX010048274.1:57500-65000 GCA_015478945.1 Trachelipus rathkii
AACTATCACACCTGACTAGAGTCTGAAACAGATCCAACCTGGACTGATCATACAAAGTCTATGGGATTTTTAACAACTTTGAGAGGGCTGTAACTTTTTTCCTAAAAAGAGCTTATCAATTTTCGTTTTCACTATTCTTTCACTATTATTTCCTTTATATATCCCAAGAGATTTTCAAAAACTGGGGTGACAACCCCTCTTAGTAACAATTACCATTCCCTTTTTCTCTCTGTCACACCTTCATGACTCCACTTAATCATAAGCCCTTTTATTCTGCAACTTTTCCTGCTCTTCACCCACAAACGGTCACCAACAATCTATGATCCGAATCCATTGTTACTCCAGGCATCACTTTCACATTCATTAGCCCACTATCAGACGATAGCTATAGTCTATAATGCCAGATCTCTGACCGAATCTCCTTCATAGTTTATCTGGCTCCACATCTGGAGGAACTGGTGAACCCTCCCATTCCCTTGCTCGCAACAAAAATCTATCTACATCTCCTCCAATACTCATCTCTTCTCCATACTGTCTCACCATTCTTCCACCTCCTGCATCTTCTCCTCCCACTTGCACTGAAATCTCAAATCGAGCACACACCTCTCTCTGCTCTTTCTCGGTCCTCCACCTTCTCTCCCTTTCAACATCTCCCAGCGCTGGAACTGTCTTTCCTTCTAAGTGTCCTTGTTGTGGTAAAAAGACCCAGATAGAAGTATCTCTTTCCCGATTTCCTAAAAGTACATCTACAAGACTTTCAGCTGCATGACTTCCTATGGACTGTATTACTGGAGACATTCCTTCTCTGGCTCCTATGGGAAGCCCATCTGAAAAGCTTCAGACATGTTCTCATCTCTTTTGAGGAACAATAAGATCCTTCTCCTGCCATTCTCCTCTCTTCTCTCTGGTTTGTCTTCGCATCTTCTTAAAGACTCTTCATATTTAACCCTTCCATCATCTCCTCCTCCTTCTTTCTCCCCCATAATGCTGCTATAGGTAAGCATCGCTCATCTAATTTTAAAAGTGTTACAAAGCTTTGTTCAAAATCAAGCCTATGTTTTTTTGTTATCTAGGTTCAAATGGTTCACATCTAGAGGCTAGTTCTTGAGTATATATTATGAAGATATATATATATATAGATATATATATATATATATATATATATATATATATATATATATATACATGATATATATATATATACTACAAACCTCTTGAACTGTAAATACTAGAGTATGGCATTCAATAAAAAGCGGGTAGATCTTTAATAAAACATATAAACAATTTGCTTAATTTTAATAACAGTAGTTTAACACTGTCTTCAAAAAGAACTCTTCAAAGGCTGGCATGCTGTATTGAGGATCAAGAAAATTACCATTAAAATAAAAGAGAATTCAGCAAAATATTTCACAGGGAAGATGCGAGACTTAACAGTTTAAATAGGCTAAAAGAGTATTAAGTTTTGTATGGGATCTATTGGTATTTCACCTGTTTGTCTGTTGAAGTTAATAGAATTGTTAATACAAAAAGATTCAAGTAGTTTACGTTTTTGTAAGTTTTGAACGTGTTGTATGGGGGTCATGGAATCGATGTCAATGGTATGATTGAGAGTGGAGCGATGAAATGTGAGGGCGGAGTTTAGATTGTCATTAATTAGGTCTTGTTTATGTTGGTATAGACGTCTGGAGAAAACATTTGTTTCTCCTATGTAAATGGAGTTGCAATGTAAGCAGGGAATTTTGTAAACACATTGAGAAATATCACTAGAAGAGAGAGTGTGGGGTTTTAGTTTTCTATTGAGGGTTGAGGTGTTCGAAGTGGTAAAATGAAGATTGTTGGGGAGAATATTTTTTAGATGTTTTAGTGGAAATTGAGGAATGGGCAGGTAAGAATTGTAGGTTTTAGTATGTGGAGTGTGGGGATTGTAGAATTTTTGGATAGCAAGTTTTAGAGCTTTGGAAATAATGTGATTAGGATAGGAAAGTTTTTGGAAAGTGGTGAACAGAAAATGTTGTTCAGTTTCTAGAAAAGGGGGAGAGCAAATACGTAAAGCACGAAGGAATAAAGAGGAGAGAACACCTATTTTGCAACTATAGGAGTGGGAGGAATACCAGTGGATGTAGTTGGGGTTAGAGGTAGGTTTTCAATACACACAAACCCAATACACCACTTAGACCTATTATTTCTAACACTAACTCTGTCACATATAAACTCTCCAAATGGATCTCAACAACTCAAACCTTTACTTGGCCAAATCTCCACCTCTCATCTTAAAAACACTGAAGACTTCATCCATAAAAACACAACACATTAATCCTAACACACATCACCTAATCAGCTTCGATGTCGTCTCTCTCTTTACCTCAGTCCCAGTTCCTCTCACTCTTTCTCTTTTAGAACGTTTTATTACTGAAAACGATAGTATCTTACCCTTCCCTTTCCCATTACTCAAACAACTGATCCTTCTTTCCCTTGAACATAACTATTTCCACTTTAACAACTCGTTTTTCAAACAAAAATCAGGCCTGAGCATGGGTTCACCTCTCTCTCCTATCCTCAGCAATCTCTTCATGGAACTTCTTGAACATTACTATATTTTTCCTAATCCTCTTCTTTCTAACACTACCTGGTACAGATACGTTGATGATATTTTTGCTTCCATTCCTCTACACACAAACCCTCAACAAATTCTTGATTTCATCAACAATGTCAATCCAAATATCAAATTCACTATAGAATACTCTCATAATAACTCTCTGCCATTTTTAGACACTTTAATCACCTGGCCTAATTCTTCTCGCTTACAATATTCAGTCTATAGAAAACCTACCTCTAACCCCAACTACATCCACTGGTATTCCTCCCACTCCTATAGTTGCAAAATAGGTGTTCTCTCCTCTTTATTCCTTCGTGCTTTACGTATTTGCTCTCCCCCTTTTCTAGAAACTGAACAACAATTTCTGTTCACCACTTTCCAAAAACTTTCCTATCCTAATCACATTATTTCCAAAGCTCTAAAACTTGCTATCCAAAAATTCTACAATCCCCACACTCCACATACTAAAACCTACAATTCTTACCTGCCCATTCCTCAATTTCCACTAAAACATCTTAAAAATATTCTCCCCAACAATCTTCATTTTACCACTTCGAACACCTCAACCCTCAATAGAAAACTAAAACCCCACAGTCTCTCTTCTAGTGATATTTCTCAATGTGTTTACAAAATTCCCTGCTTACATTGCAACTCCATTTACATAGGAGAAACAAATGCTTTCTCCAGACGTCTATACCAACATAAACAAGACCTAATTAATGACAATCTAAACTCCGCCCTCACATTTCATCGCTCCACTCTCAATCATACCATTGACATCGATTCCATGACCCCCATACAACACGTTCAAAACTTACAAAAACGTAAACTACTTGAATCTTTTTGTATTAACAATTCTATTAACTTCAACAGACAAACAGGTGAAATACCAATAGATCCCATACAAAACTTAATTATGAACTCCTCCAACTATTTTAAAATGATAAAATCTCGCATCTTATGAAATATTTTGTATTATATTTTATTTTTATTAATTAATTTTTCTTAGTCTATACATATATGCACCTGAAAGAGGTTCTTTTGTAAAGAACGAAAATTTGTGCTAAACTACTATTTATTAAAATTAATTGTTATATATTTTTATTCCAACAGCCCTTTATATTTCTTTTGAATGGCATTTATGGTTTCTATCTCTGTCTCCTGTAGGTATCTATAGAGCATGGAGATATATATATATATATATATATATATATATGTTATATGATATATATATATATATATATATATATATATATATATATATATATATGTAGTATATATATGTACATTTATAGGTATGATTAAAATAACGACTTGAAATGAAAAAAAAAAAGAACATGAATATACTTTTGTTGCCCCTCTTATTTGTATTTGATCAGATTTTTTGGTGTTTTTGTAGATAATCAAGTTTAATTAAGGATTAAAAGCAGATATATTTCGAAATTTTTTACTAATTATTGAAATATACTATTAGAAAATCTATTGAAGAGGGAACTTAAATGGGCAAATATATGTATGTATATGTAGGGGATTTTTTAAGAATTTTGAATGGATAAAGAATTTTAAATAAATTAAGAAAAGTGTTGAACAAATAAGTAAATTGATAGAGGGTAGGTTTTAACTTTATTTTTATATTATCATTTTAACCTTTTCTTATTATTATTGTTGATAGGTTGGTGGGTATTTTGGTGCCGGGTGGTGGCCTTAGGTATTGGGAAGTGCCTAGGGTGGGGAGTCCCACAAAACGTGCAGCCTGAGTGAAAAGAAGGGAAAAGATGGGGAGGAGAGAGGTAATTAGGGTGGGATGTATGAACGAGAGGTAAACGAGGATTTGAAGAGGGAGGAAGTGGGGCTGATGTTTGAGGAAAAAAGGATAGATGTGTTAGGAATAACAGAAAAGGGGGAAAGAGGGAGATTTGATCTAAAGCACAAGGTATGATATCAGGTGAACGAGAGAGTGAGGGCGAGGGAAGGTGGGAATAGTTATGAGGAAAGAGGTGTGGGATAAGGCAAGGGTGCAAAACCAGTGAGTTCTGAGGCAAAGACTGGAAGACAATATAATAGATGTGGGTTTATATGTGCATATGCACCAGTGAATGGAGCGAGAGAGGGGGAGAGAGAAAGATTTTGGAGTGAGTTGAATGATTGTTGGGAAAGTTAAATGATAAAATTTGTCTATTGGGAGATTTGAATGCAGGAGTGGAAGGAGGGGGTGGAAAGAATAATAGGACCACTTGGAGTAAAATACAGGGATCTTAAAGGAGGAGGAACAACAGAGTTATGTGTTGAAAGAAGGTGGAAAATGGGGAATACTTGGTTAAAAAAAAAGTGAAAATCATAAGTATACATGGAAGAGTGAGATAACGGGGGGGAGGGCGATACTGGATTATGTGTGTGTAAATGGGAAGGATAGAGGCAGATTACTAGATGTAAATGTATTTAGAGGGGCGGGGAGGGGGATATCGGATCACTATTTGGTGGTTGCCAGGATAAGGGTGGGAGGAGAGGTGATGGTTAGGGAAAGGGGAGAAAAGAGGAGAGTAGAAGTGATAAAGGTGGAAAAATTGGAGGAGACAGTGTGTAAGGGGGAGTTTAGGAGAGGTATGGAGGATAGGTGGAGAGAGGTGAGAGGGACGGGAATGGGAGTGGATGAGATTTAAAGAGGCAGTATGTGAAGAGGCTAGAAGGGTATGTGGAGTAAAAAGGGTTGGTGCAAGCAGAAGGAAAGGGAGAGAATGGTGGGAGGAGGCGAAGGAGGTGGTGAAAAGGAAAAAGAAGGCTTATGTGAAATGGTTGGGAAGTAGAGAGAGAAAGCTGAGTGGAATATGAAGGCTAGAGGGAAGAGTGTGAGAGTGATCAAGAGAAGATGTTAGATTAGAATTTGTGTGTGAAAAGCATTAGAAAATTTGAATCGGGAAGCAAGATGTTTTGGAAAGAGTAACAAGAAAAGGAAGAAGAAGAGGTGGTTGGGGGAGAGGATTAAGGGAGGAGATGGGGAGGGGATAGGAGGAGAGGATAGAGTGAGGAAGAGGTGGGGGGAGCATTTTAGTGGATTATTGGAATGAAGTGGAGGGAGGAAGATCGCAAAGAGGTGTGAGGATGGGGATTGAATTGGGGAGGGTGATAGTATGATGAAAACACAAAAATGGAGGAAATTATTAGGGCCCTTGAATAAAGGAAAAAAGGGAAGTCCGCAGGCTGGGGTGAGAATGGAAATGTTGCAGAAGGGAGGTAGGTGGAGGCAGCCGTATATTTAGGTTAGTATAACATATGTTGATATGGTGAGGCACCACAGGGATTGGGAGGATGGTTGCCTAATTCTGCATAAGGGGAAAGGGGGATAGATGGAAATGTGGGACTATAGAGGTATATGTCTTTAAGTGTGGTAGGAAAAGTGTATGGGAGAATACTGATTGAGAGAGTAAAACGGAGGGGAGAATGGGGAAGAACAAGGAGGATTTAGGGAGGGAAGAGGGTGTGTGGACCAAGTGTTTACACTAAAGATGCTTGTGGAGAAAAGTATAGAGAGGAAAGGGAAAGTATATGGGTGTTTTTTAGATTTAGAGAAAGCATATGATAGAGTGAAGAGGGGTGAATTGTGGAGGGTGTTGGAGGAAAATGTGAAGGTATTAGGGCCTTTTATAGGAATAGTAGAATGTGTGTGAGAGTGTTAGGAGGGGAGAGTGAGATGTTTGGGGTGGTGAGAGGATTGAGGCAGGGGTGCGTAATGTCGCCGTGGTTATTCAATTTGTTTATGGGGAGAGTGTTTGCAGAGGAATGGTGAGGGTGGAGGTGGAATTGATGAATGGGAATGATAGAGGGGAAGTGAACATGATACTGTTTACGACGATACTGCCCTAGTGGCGAAGAACGCGGAAGGGCTGAGTATTTGGTGTGGGAGTTTGAGAGAATGGACAAAAGGGCTTAAAATAAAACCAGGTAAGAGTAAAGTGTTATGTTTGAGAGGAGCAAAGAGACAGGGCAGGGTTAGAGGTCTGGAGTAGGGTGTAGTATTGGGAAGAAGTAAAGATTTTAGATATTGAGAGTTGATTTGGGTAAGGGGGAGGGATGAAGGAGGAGATAGAACATAGAGTAGAAGAAGGAATGAGAGCTTGAGTGGTCTGGAGAGAATTATGGAAAGGGGGACTTATCACAGAAAGGGCATGGCATGTTAAAAATTGTACCAAAGTGGTGTTGTATGGTGTAAAACGTGGGGTTGGAATGCCAGGTCCAGGAAGACAGTTGGAAGTATTTGAGATGAAGGGGGTTGAGAACGGTTTGTGGTTAGCAGAAGGGAGAGGATTAGGAATAGGGTGGTGAGGGAGATGTGATTGGAGGAATGGGTTGGTGGGAAGAGTGGAGAAGGGAGTTAAGATGGTATGGGCATTTAGTGAGAATGGAGAACAGAGTGCTTAGGGAGAGTTTGGGAGGCGGAAGGGATAGGAAGGAGAGGAAGTGAGAGATATAGAAGTAGGAAAAACGAGGGGATAAAGGGGAAATAGAAGGAGGGAGGGATGAGGGAGGAAGAGGGTAGGGTGTTGGCGAGAGATAGAGTGGGGTGGAGGAGGTGGGTGAGGGCGAGATGAGAGGAAGTGTGAATGTTGCATACCACTACTTCTGCCTGTGGGGGAAAAGTGAAAGTAAAATAAAATAAACATACTAGAATATATATATATATATATATATATATATATATATATATATATATAGAAAGATATATATATATATATATATATATATATATATATATATATATATATATATATTAGTAAATATATATATAAAATAAAAATAAATTGAAATTAAAAAAAAAAACATGAAAATTTTGTTGCTCAAATTTAAGAACAAATTCCATTTTTTTTTGTATGGTTGAAGGTACACACAAAAAGGTAACTCAATGTTCG
>JABUQX010048274.1:75000-92500 GCA_015478945.1 Trachelipus rathkii
GTAAGTCGGAAAGAATGCTACCCTCTACCTTCCCCCTCAATAACCTTAAAAAAATCAACCCTAGGGTTTCACATGACTGCGATGGACCATCACTGTGCTATGTAGTCAATGTTGGGTTCATCCATTGGGCAAGGCCCATTACCATACCCCTCACAACACCCCGCTATTCACTCCTATTATGCACCTTTCTTCTCTCCTCTGTCAAATTCACATTCCTTTCCTTCAGACATTCCTTTACTGACTCGATCCACTTTTTATTCGGTCTCCCAGCTGGTCGATTCCCAGCACACCGCACACTTACCACTATACATCCGGTTAACCAACCGAATATCATCCATCCTTTTTATATGATAAACAATCTCAATACACTCTCGTTCATTCTGTCATTTACGCTTTTCTTCACACCACACAACACCTAACACATTCATTCCTCATTTTATCAATAATTCTCATACCTAACACGCTCCTAAGATTATGCATCTGAACAGATTGTACCATAGAACGATACCTCTTATTCCACTTCACAGTTTCACTATTCCATGATCGTAAACGTATATCTGATAAAGACTGGGAAATCATGTTAGTTTTGTAAATATTGAAATATTATATATATTAACAACAAACCTTCATGCAAAACCCTAGCGCACTCAAGAATTAGTTTCTTTGTATTCCCCAAGGATTTAATTCCACCAGCCTCCATCCTACCCTGAAAAACGTTTCTACTACACTCTGAATCATACGTTCCCTTTTCATCCAACACATAGCCTAAATATTTAAACTCGGATACTTATTCCAATTGCTCACCATCAAACATGATTTAATACCGCGGACTCTTCCCACTCACTACCTTCACCTTACTCTTATCTACATTTAGTACGAAAACCCTCCTTACACACCCTGAAAAACCCTTCTACCAATCCTCTCAACTTTCTTCAGATTCGCCACACACACAAAAAAAAGTCATCAGCATACAATAAGCAGGGCACCCTCCACCCTCTTCCATTCCCCATCAGTCTAACACCTTCCCCTACCACCCCTACCTCTAATTCTTTTATCCTCATTCGTATACAAATTAAATAGCCAAAGAGAAATCACATCCCTGCCTCACTCCACTATTAATATCAAACCATTCACTTACAAACGCTTCGTTATAGACATACATACTTTTGATTCTATTCAGAAGCCTACCATCAACACCATATATCGCTAACATCTTCCACAAAGCTTCCCTATTAATTCTGTCATACGCCTGTTGCAAGTGCATAAAACCTAAATACATTTTATTTTTCTTCTCTATCATTTTCTCAATCATTTGTTTCAATGTGAAGATTTGATCTACACAACCTCTACCATTTCTAAATGCACCTTATTCTTCACCAATCAGTTCTTCAGTCACACGCCAAACCCTTTCAACCAAAATACCAGCATATGTCTTCCCTACAACACTCAATAAACAAATTCCCCTATAATTCCTACAGTTCCCCTAATCCCCCTTACCCTTATATAAGGGTACTATTACTGCTCTCGTCCAATCCTTCGGAAATACCCTCCATAAATGCTTTGCTACACAACTTCCAAACCCATTCAATCACCATCTCGCCTCCGTTCTTGATCATTTCACCAGTAATTCCATCTATACCTGCAGATTTACCATCCTTCAACTTTTTTCCTCTACCCATTACCTCCTCCTTACTAATTACCTCATCCACAAAATACTTATTCCTTCTTGCACCATCAGACCAACACACATTCTCTATCACCTCTTTATTACTGCCAATGTTATGCAGATTTTCGAAATGTTCACTCCACACTCTCCTCACATCCATTTCATCAGTTACGAAAGCACCATCCCTATTCATTATTCGAAGCAGATTTTCCTTATTCTCATTTTTAACATTTCGAGCTTCCTTCCAGAGGAGCTTCTTATTCCCTCGTAAGTCTCCATTCATCCTCCTTCCAAACTGTCCATATATCTCTTTTTTTTTCCTCCTCCTTATGCAACTTTAAGTGTTCCTTTTAACCCCCTTAAATATTTCCATACACCTTTCCTTTGGGATCTCATGATTGGCTTTTAGCACATTGAACCAAGTCTCTTTTTACATTAATTGCTTGCAACTCTTTTTTTTCCACCATCCTTACTTCCTACTTAGCAAATAAGCATTATTATCTTGCACTACTAGCAAAGACTTCCTTCATTTGCGTCCAGATTTATTCAGATTCATCTTGATCACATTCAACTAATTTATTTGCAAGTGTTCTCACATACTTTTCCTTATAACCTTATTCACTTAATTTCTCTCTCAGCTCTCCCCACTTCCTTCCTTATCTCTTTCCTCCCCATCCATTCCCCAACTAACTTAATCTTACATTGAACAACGTAATGATCTGATATTCCCATTACAAACTTCCTCACAGATTTAACGTCCATTCACATACTTCAACATCTTCATCAACACAAAATAAATCACACCTTTCCCACCGATACCATCTCTACCTACCCCAATTCTCGCATACTTATGAATACTCTTGTTCTCGAAGAATGTATTACTAACATCCATACCTCTCTCCTCACAGAAATCAATTACCTTCCTACCATTCTCATTTTCTTCTGCAACCCCAAATTCATCAGTTATACCATCCCTTTTTCGATCACCTATTCAACCATTTAAGTAGCTCAACAACAATCAATCTGAAGCCCAACACTCTCATCAACATCACCCTCAGATGGACCATAGGTTACAACCACACATATCAAGCTTGACCATAAACTTGAATGCAACCATTAGAATTCTAGTACTCGCACAAACAAAATTCAATATAGTTCTGTGCCACAGGTCACTCACTCACCAGAAACGCAGAATCAGGTTCGGTTCCAATACGATTCAGGCATTTTCTTAAAGATCCGGATCCACCCTTATCAGGAATGGATAGTTAGAGAATTTAGGATATAGTCAGCGTAGTTAGAGGTAGGGTTGGGTGAGCACCGAAATTTTCCGTACCGCACCGCACCGCACCGCACCGCACCGCACTGTACCGCACCCTGTGTGTAGGTCAACCCTAATTAGGAAAAAAATAAAGAGAACGTATTAATTTGGCAATTGATTAATAATAAAAGACCCCATGGACAGAAGTGCCGCGCGTGGTGCGCTTATTCTGGTGCTGTGCGGTGCGGTGCGCAAAATTCCGGTTCTCGGCCAACCCTATTTGAATGCTTTGTTAATGTTAAGATGCGTGTGTGTGTGTGCGTGTGTGTGTGTGTGAGGGGAGAGAGAGAGAGAGGGAGAGAGAGAGAGAGAGAGAGAGAGAGAGAGAGAGAGAGAGAGAGAGAGAGAGAGAGAGAGAGAATGGTGGGAGACCTACGACATATAATTCTCTCTCTCCTCTCTCTCTCTCTCTCTCTCTCTCTCTCTCTGTCTCTCTCTCTCTCTCTTTCTCTTTCTCTTCTTCTCTAATTTTCATAATCATTTGTAGAGTACTGTTTTCACGATTTTATTAATTTCAAAAATGTTTTTCATTTATTTTCCTTTTTTGAATTCTTTGATCATTTTTTTATAGGAATTATTTATTTTGTCAATTTACTATTGCAAACATTCTTTATCAATATGAATGTGGAGACAAACAAAAAAAAAATATAAAAGACATATTTTTACGGACTGCCTAAATTACATAAAGAGAATGTCCCAGTCAGAAAAATTATTTGATCCTTTTCTAGTCCTAGTAGAATTATCTAGAGTTGTTCCCCTTCATAGAGCACCAACTTTTATTAAAAAAAAAAAAAAAAAAAAAAAAAGTCTCGGAACGTGACTATATTTAAATGATTTGACATAACTTTTGACTGACTATGCCGTGTTTCAAGGGAAGTATAAATTGGTCATCGCTAATAAATAAATGCAATAGAGTAAATTTTTCATAATTTTGTTTGCGTCCATTTTTTCCTTCGATTTATTAATACAACAATATTTTATTTATGTAGTCCTGCTGCCTCGGAAATTTTAATGCTATATTATATAGGATTTATTTGATTATATATCATTTATTATTATCATATATATTATTATTATTATTATTATTATTATTATTATATTATTATTATTATTAATTATTATTATTGATTTTATTATATATTATTATTAATTATTAGTTAATTATATTATTATTATATTATATTAGTATTTATTATTATTATTATTATTATTATTATTATTATTTATTATTATATTATTCTCCCTTGTTAGGTTGTTATGCTTGCCTTCGTGTATCCTGCGAATGAAGCCGTGCGTGCTGGTTTTTGATTATTGAATTTGGTAATTTGAGCTTTGGCAAGTTAAAAAAATGTTAACTGACCCAACCTTTTCAGGTTTTTTTTTTTTTTTTTTTTTTTTTTTTTTTTTTTTTTTGTTTTTTTTTAAATGTATTTTACTTAAATATTTTCATTTAATTTATTCATCCTTTTTATTTTTCATATATAGTTTGGAATTTCGAATGATAATGTTTATGATTATCAGATAAATGCGTATTTTTTTTTTAATATTATTTATTCATTTATATACGTTTTTACCATCTCTTTACTAAATTATCTTTATTTTATTTTACAGCTGTTTATGTATGTTTATTTTCTTTTGTTTTTGTTTTTTGGTTACTTTTAATTATTGCGCTTGAAAATATTAGAGTTGTCCAAAACAAAAAAAAAACAAAATATATATTTAAAAAAGTAATGATTTATACAAACTAACATATTTATGTAAAGTGTTGTTGTGGGCCAATATTGATTTTGGCTTATTCTGTTGATATTAATTTTTTTTAACTTGTTAAGAAAAACAAAGCTATTATTTCTTATATTTTGAGTTAGAATATATAATTTTTTCATTCAATTGTGCACACACACATTTGTATTTAAATTGATTGGTATTGCTTATTGTTTTTTTTTATCATTTCTTCTAATTTGCTTATAATTCATTTTTGGCTTATTTTTTCTCATTCGCTTATTGATTCTTTGTTTATTTGTGCTTGTTTGCATCAGTATTCCTAATTTATTAATTGAATTATTTTTCTTGTTGGGACATTGCAATTGTATTGAATATATTTTGGATTATTATTATTGTATTTTTTATATTGCAGGATATTCAATTTTATATTTTCTTCTACTGGTTTAGGAGAATAATTTTCATCCCTTCTTTAATAGATGATGAATTAAATATAAATTACCTAAGTTCTGATGATATAAAGTTATACTCTCTAATTTATTTATCCTATTTTTGATGAAGGGAGTAGTGAATGAGGGACTGTCTTTGCAAGTTGTCTACCGTGACCTCTTGGAGCTAACAGCATTCGTACAATTCATAATTTTTAATTAATAACGTTTTCGTGAATGTGTTAGGTGAAGTGAGGGAATATGGTGAGGAATGGAGGCTAAGTAGTCTACATTTGCATGCCCGTAAATTCCAGGCATAAGGTTTAAAAACCCCTGGAACTACACTGTGTACTTAGGGATTCGCAAGAAAGAGACATTGCTCAAACTGGATTTTAAGGGAAAATTCCAGCCCACCATAGCCTTATATATCAATTTCATAACTGAACCAGCGCCATTGCTCTGGAATATATATATATATATATAATATATATCATATAGTACTATATATATATATATATATATATATAATATATAATATATATATATATATATATAAGATATATTATATATATATATATATCAGAAGAATATCGACGAAATGCTTTTAGCATGCCGAAAGTTATAGATAATAATCTACCCCCTTAACACAATAGTCACTATATATATTATAAGTATATTAATATATATATATATATATATTATATATATATATATATATATATAATAATATATATATATAATATATATATATATATATATATATATATTCAGGCACGTGCTGTGACTGTTCATGTAGCAGTTTATATATATATATAAGTATATATATATATATATATATATATATATAATATATATAATATAATAATAGATATATATATATATATATATTAGATATATATATTATATATAATATATATATAATATATATTTAATTACATAAAATATTAAATGTATAGTATATAGTATATATATATATATATGAAGAGAAGGAGAATAGAGATAGATCACCGGACACAACACCATCTTAACAGCAGCAACATTAAACTACGAGCACCCAACAACAAGCGAGCCTATCTATCGAGCTACTTACACAGACACACTAGCACACACACACACACTCAGAAACACTGGTGTGCGTGCGTCAGATGAAATAAATAGAAGGGAAGAGGAAATATGAGCAAGTTAGAAATTGGAAGTTATAGCAAAACAAGAAGAACTAGAGATTTAATTATAAAAGGTTATTGGCATTTTTAGGTGAAAAGGGCATCATAATTAGATTTTGAACTATTCCGTTATAAAACATTGCATGAGTTCTATAAAGTTTGAAAAAGACGAGAATGAAAAAACATCGATGCAAGAGAAAAAACCAGAAGTAAGCAGGCTTGAGGTTTACCAACAAAGAAAAGAAAATTCCAGTTACTTCCCCATGTCAGAATGAATCGCTATATTGAGAGAACTAGAAGAAGTTATACGCTAATGCATATTCGCTATTCGCTATTGCTAATTCCCCCTATTCAGCATCACAATGACAAAAATGTTGCCAACTAAAGGAAGGGAAAATGTTTCTTACGGAAGACTTGAAAAGAAGAACATGATGAGGAGATGGCCTGTAGGAAACTAGAAGAACCCAGAGAAGAAAGAGTTTTACAATAATCTTTGAAGAAATTGATAATACGAAAAATAATGTTGGAACGTTTTCGAAGGATTTCGATGGAGTTGTACAAATCACACAAAATCATATGAAGTGTAAACGTGGTAGCGAGTTTAACACTGTTCTTCATAACCTGGAGTATATCAAGGCACGGTGACCATTCAAATCACACAAAAAAAAAAAAAAAAAAAAAAAAAAAAAAAAAAAAAAAAAATTCAATTTCAGATTTGGAAGAAATATAAACCTATATTCTATTTTTGAAAGTTAGGTGATAAAGAATTTAGAATAGTTAGCTAAACTTAGAGGGAAAATAAACGAAGTAAATTTAACTCGTGTTATTGGCACGAACGTCAAAAGAAAGTTTAGGAAGATTTGATTAGATTCCCCGAGATGAATAAACACGTTGCATACATAACGTACAAAATTTCAACTTTTGGATAAGAAAAATTGAGGTAGAGGCAGTAAGTGTAAAAAATAGGTCGTTAAGGAATGAAAGAGTAGGAATAGGGTTTTAAGGGAAAATGAAGAGTAGGAAATACGTTTAGGAAAGAAGTAGAAATAGGTTTAAGGAAATGAATGAGTAGGAAATAGGTTTTAAGGAAATGAAGAAGGAAATAGGTTTAAGGAAATGAAGAATAGGAAATAGGTTTTAAGGAAATAAAGTTTAGGAAATAGGGTTTTAAGGAAATAAAGGAAAGGAATTAGGGTAACAGAAATAAGAATAGGAAATAAGACCTTAAGGCAAATGATGGTATTAAATAAGTTTAGGAAATATAGTAGAAATAAGGTTTTAAGGAAAATAAGAACAACACAAACACACACACGTTCGACAGCAGTACTTACCCCCGACGAGCGATTATTGTCTCTATCACTGTATATGTATGAAGACGTGTACGAGATAAGCAGAATCAGAAAATGAGATTAGGGTTTTTTTAAGAAATGGAAGTCAACGAAATAAGTCAATTTTTATAGCAAGGAATATAGTGTAAGAAAAGAAGAAGTATATAGACGTATATAAGAGCGAACAGAATCAGTGAACCGGAATTGTAATTCTAAGAGAAAATGTTATAAGCTTAAGGATATATAGAGGTATTATCTCAAAGGTAAAAGCATGCAGAGAGAAGAGCAAATCAGTATTTTTGCGGTGTTTTTATAAGAGGAGAAGGATGAAAAGATATAAGAGTACTTGTATTTGGTATTATATTAGTTACAGATAAAGTCGAGGCTCAGTAAGAAAAGTTAATTTTATGGATTAAATTTGTTTTATAGGAAATGTATATACTTATAAGATATAAAAAAAGGATTTTTTATAAGATAAATGAAGAGTAGGAAAATAGAATGGATTATTAATTCAATCGTTAGTATTAGGAAATTAGGGTTTTATAGAAAAATGAATGGACAAGAAATGACACTTGCTTAAATTGCCTACCAGGTGTTGAGGAACAATTCGAGAGCAACTTATAGTATTTAAATAGGAAATAGAAGAGTAGGAAATAGTTATATACGTTATTTAATGAAATCGAGTGAGATAGCGAGAATAGTTTTAAGGGAAATGAAGGAATAGGAATATCCATAAATTTATATCGGAAGATTGAAGTGTGTGCCAGAAACGATAAAATTTCTGTTGTAGGAAATAGTGAGGTATTAATGATAAATGTAAATTAGAAAATAGTAGCTATGATTATATAGAAAATAGAATAAATATAAGAAATAATATTAGTTTAAGGGAATAATGTAAAGAGTTAGTAGAAATAAGTATAGTTTAAGAATATGAAAGAGTTCCAAATAGGTATATAGGTTTTAAGGAATATGAAGAGATAGGAAATAGAGTATAGTTTTTAAGAAATAGAGAATAATATAGTATATAAATAGATATATATTTAAAGGTAAAATTGAGAAAATAGAAATTTCCAAATAAATGAATTGAAATAATAGTATAAGTTTTATGAATATAGTAGAAAATATATATATATATAAAGTGTAAGGACCAAATATTTATTATAATGGTACATTGTAGAAAAAAAACAGAGAAGTATATTTGAGATAATAAGAATTACTAGTTAATTAAGAAATTTAAATAGTAGAACTAATATACCAGAGTTATTATTAGTTGAATTTAATATGAATGCGGAGTACACAATAGCGGTTTTAAGAAATGATAGGAGAGTGGAAAAGTGGGAGTTTTAAGGGCAAGAATGGAAGGTCACTGAGAAAATAGTCGGTTGTAAGAAGAATGAAAGATCTGTACATGAGTAATCAGTGTGTTGTTTGTAGTAAACAAGATAATGTGCTGTAGAAGAGTAGGGGGTTTGTGTAAGTTGTAAAATAGGAAGGTAAGAGGAGTAAGGTCGCGTTATTATGAATTCGATAATGATCGTAAGCCTAGAATATAGTATTTCTCAAATAATAGATTTTCAGGTATTTTAAAGAAATGTTTTAAAGAGATAGTAAATTTTTAGAAATAAAAATTGCATTAGAGCCATATAACGTAAAATATCAGAGTTGCCTGAACTCTCAAGATCATGAGAAGTGTCCAGCCAGTGGGCAGGTTTCCTCACGGAGCGGAAAAACGAGACTCTAAAATATCAACTGTGGCCACTACCAATTTTTTTGTCTTTACTATAGATTTATATTTATTATTTGATATTTGTTGACTGCAACAAGAATACTAGCATCCCTCTATTGCTCGAATTTTTTGACGTATTCTGTATCTTGTTATGTGTAATGCCATATTTAACTAATCAAATTAATAGAATTCCACATTCTGCGTCTTTTACGCCTAGATATTTTTTCTAATTTGTGAGATTTAGGCTTTGTTCGAGTTCTATCTTAGTGTATAGAAATGTTATCTCAGAATCTAATTAATGATTCTTTTCTAACATAATTAATAGGCACATAATCACTATCCTTAGTTGTTACGTGTGATGAATACAATAATAGTAATCACTGTGTATCTGAAAATCAACGTAGTATTAATATCCGCATAATGGTAATATAAATTTTGAAAAAATCTCAAATTTTTAATGCCATATTACAACCTTCATCTCTTAATAAATATGATTGAATATAATAAATAATTTACATAATATATAATCACATAAATAATATGAACGATATTTAATTAAATAATAATGGAATGTAATGTGAGAGATAATAAATACAAAAAATGACACTGTGTTACAAATTTCGAATTTTCTTATATTGAATTAGATTTGATAATTAATTATAGGTAACTTGTTATATTACTTGATACTAGCATTTATTCAAATAAACCGAGGCCGACAAGTATTAGACTACGTCTTTACACATTCTCTCAGAGCAATTAAGTCTTGTCATGCAAATATTGCCTAACAGCTCGATTGCATTTTCTCTGATGGCCTGCAAGTTAGTTTTTAACTAAAATGCAGCGCTTTAACAAGGGAGAAAGATATATATTTTCCTGATCGAGCGACGAATTATATTGAAAATTAAATTATACAGCCTATAAGCTTACTTTTGATCGTCATATTATAACAGAATAATATTAGTATAACTCTGTATATGATTTGTGTGTAGATAATGGACCTTGAAAATAAATTTTCAATTCTGTGTGTCTTCTAGGACGCTTCTATAACAATCTAATCTCAAATTTATATATATTAACATCTTCGAGCAACCAAACCCCAATCATGTAATAAAATCTCCGCCTCTATATCACGTCCACACGATTTGCGGTAACTTCGAGTGCCTGCTTTCCTTTGGAAGCTGGAAAAAACTAACAGCCATGCAATACTTGATATACAAATTACGAAAACGTCATTTTCGGTAGTCTTTCTTTAATATTCGTTTATTGTCTCTTATATCTTAATTTGTTTTAAAAATAAATATGATCAAAGTATAATATGATTTTTTTTTATGCTTTTCTGTTCAGGCCTGATAACTATTATCATATTTTCATGGCTCTACCCAAAAATTTATCACATAATTTCAGCATAATAAACTATGTAAGATAATTATTATATTCTATATATATCAATAAAATAAAATGTCGTAAAATTTTCATTATAAAATGATATAATTGAATACAGAAAATATATAGCGTAATATTTTATAATTTTTATGATAATTAGAAAAAAAAAGTATATAATGTAAATAATTCCTCCCATAAAATAATGTGTGGGAAAATGGTCATTGTATTGACGCTCGTAAGTTTACTTAGTAGTCTGTATAGAGTATAGTTCGTTCTCATTTAACGCTATATTGAGCTGACAATATTATTTCATATGGTTTATGACAGCTTTTATTTTTTAAATGCCAATAGTGGAAGCTATCTATAGTGAATAATTAGACCACTATATAATAATATATCATTTACTCAAAGGGCACACTAGATTATCTTTAACGGATGTTTCTGTAATTCTTCCTGTTGAGAATTTAAAATCTATAAATTAAGACTTAAAATTCGATCAATATTTTAATTGAAAAAGGTATGTGCAGAAGTTTATTCAGAAGAACAGAGATGAGCTCGGTTTAATTCAAAGTGATAGAATCGCTACGTAAAAATCACTACTCCCATATCAAATTTGTGAAATACTTTGTATTTCAAAGATTGACTACTACAAATAATAATTCCAAATCTTTGTAGATATATCTATAATATGAAATTTTCGGTATATATATATATATAATATATAGTAATTATGAAATATAGAATTATTATTATTATACGACATAGCTAGTAGATAATTTACTAATCAACGATTGAAATAATAAACTCCGACTTAAAAACCCGCTCTCTGTTCTTCTGAAAGAAGAACTTCTGCACCACCTTTTCATAAAAGTTTTTTTTATCGTACTTTTACGAAATCAAATTATAACATTTTATTGCTCAGCGACAGAGCTTAACAGAAACATCCAGATTAAAAGAATCTAAGGTGCCTTCTTGTCTTCACACATGACTATATTATATATATGTGGTCACTATCATAAAGATGCTTCCACTTGGCATTTAAAAAAAAAGCTGCCAAACACATGAAATTGCACAAGCGTTAAAATGAGAACGCACATCTATAAGACTCTAAGTAATAACTACGAAGCAGTCAAACAAGCCAATTTCTCCATTTTTGGGGAATTTTTCATCTTTTTTTTTTCCTAATTCCAAAAATAAAATATTCGCATTATTTTCTGTATATCAATATCTCATTTTTATGAAAATTTCGACATTTAATTACTGTATATAGAATAAAACATTTCTTTCATAGTTTATTGCTGAAATTTGTGAAATTTGGCCATGAAATAGCTAATGTGTCAGCCTTGAACAGAAAAGCAGAAAAAAATCATAATTCTTCGTAATTTTTTTTAAAAAAAATTAAGAATAACGAGGAAATAAACGAATATTAAGAGAAAGACTCCGAAAGGCGTTTTTCGATCTCGCTCAAAGTATTTGCTTGCTGTTAAGTTTCTTCAAGCTTCCAAAGAAAGCAGGCACTCGAGTTACCGCAAACATCGTATTGACTAGCGAAATTTTTATTCACATTGGTTGCTCGAGAATGTAAATTAAATATAAATTTGAATTTATTGCTTATAGAAGCGTTAGAAGAAGAAGAATTATTATAGACATCTCTATTCTCAAATCACAGATTATAATTATTGACGATCAAAATTTTTTTTCCATTATTTTTTCCCTTAAGCATTCGCCGCATGCTAAGCAAGCAGCAAGGATTCGCCCCTTATTATTATTATTATTATTATTATTATTATTATTATTATTATTATTATTATTATTATTATTATTATTATTATTATTATTATTATTATTATTATTATTATTATTATTATTATTATTATTATTATTTATTATTATTATGTTTGGATTAAAATTTGTTTTTTCATTTATACAGTTATGTCGATATTATACGTGATTTTTCAATAAAGTGATTCTTCTATTTCCTAAAGTTAAACAATAGATAATTTATATTATTAAACTATGACTGAACCATCTAATCACCAATTCCTTAAAACCCTATTTCCTACTCTTCATTTCCTTAAAACCCTATTTCCTAAACTTTATTTCCTTAAAACCCTATTTCCTATTCTTCATTTCCTTAAAACCCTATTTCCTACTCTTCATTTCCTTAAAACCCTATTTCCTATTCTTCATTTCCTTAAAACCCTATTTCCTACTCTTCATTTCCTTAAAACCCTATTTCCTACTCTTCATTTCCTTAAAACCCTATTTCCTACTCTTCATTTCCTTAAAACCCTATTTCCTAAACTTTATTTCCTTAAAACCCTATTTCCTACTCTTCATTTCCTTAAAACCCTATTTCCTACTCTTCATTTCCTTAAAACCCTATTTCCTACTCTTCATTTCCTTAAAACCCTATTTGATACTCTTCATTTCCTTAAAACCCTATTTCCTACTCTTCATTTCCTTAAAACCCTATTTCCTACTCTTCATTTCCTTAAAACCCTATTTCCTACTCTTCATTTCCTTAAAACCCTATTTCCTACTCTTCATTTCCTTAAAACCCTATTTCCTACTCTTCATTTCCTTAAAACCCTATTTCCTATTCTTCATTTCCTTAAAACCCTATTTCCTACTCTTCATTTCCTTAAAACCCTATTTCCTACTCTTCATTTCCTTAAAACCCTATTTGATACTCTTCATTTCCTTAAAACCCTATTTCCTACTCTTCATTTCCTTAAAACCCTATTTCCTATTCTTCATTTCCTTAAAACCCTATTTCCTACTCTTCATTTCCTTAAAACCCTATTTCCTACTCTTCATTTCCTTAAAACCCTATTTCCTATTCTTCATTTCCTTAAAACCCTATTTCCTACTCTTCATTTCCTTAAAACCCTATTTCCTACTCTTCATTTCCTTAAAACCCTATTTCCTACTCTTCATTTCCTTAAAACCCTATTTCCTATTCTTCATTTCCTTAAAACCCTATTTCCTACTCTTCATTTCCTTAAAACCCTATTTCCTACTCTTCATTTCCTTAAAACCCTATTTCCTACTCTTCATTTCCTTAAAACCCTATTTCCTACTCTTCATTTCCTTAAAACCCTATTTCCTATTCTTCATTTCCTTAAAACCCTATTTCCTACTCTTCATTTCCTTAAAACCCTATTTCCTAAACTTTATTTCCTTAAAACCCTATTTCCTATTCTTCATTTCCTTAAAACCCTATTTCCTACTCTTCATTTCCTTAAAACCCTATTTCCTACTCTTCATTTCCTTAAAACCCTATTTCCTACTCTTCATTTCCTTAAAACCCTATTTCCTATTCTTCATTTCCTTAAAACCCTATTTCCTACTCTTCATTTCCTTAAAACCCTATTTCCTACTCTTCATTTCCTTAAAACCCTATTTCCTATTCTTCATTTCCTTAAAACCCTATTTCCTACTCTTCATTTCCTTAAAACCCTATTTCCTAAACTTTATTTCCTTAAAACCCTATTTCCTATTCTTCATTTCCTTAAAACCCTATTTCCTACTCTTCATTTCCTTAAAACCCTATTTCCTACTCTTCATTTCCTTAAAACCCTATTTCCTACTCTTCATTTCCTTAAAACCCTATTTCCTACTCTTCATTTCCTTAAAACCCTATTTCCTACTCTTCATTTCCTTAAAACCCTATTTCCTACACTTACTGCCTCTACCCTCAATTTTTATCCAAAGTTGAATTTTGTACGTATGTATGCAACGTTGTTATTTCATCTCGGGATACTAATTCCAAATCTTCCTAACTTTCTTTGACGTTCGTGCCAATCTACCACGAGTAAATCTACTTCGTTTATTTTTCCCCTAAGTTTACTAACTATTCTAAATTCTTTATCCACCTAACTTCAAAATAGAATATACTATCTCACCATTCTTCTTTATCTGAAATTAGAATTTTTTTTTTTTTTTTTTTTTTTTTTTTTTTTTTTTTTTTTTGTGTGATTTGAATGGTCACCGCTGCCACTGATACTACTCCAGTTATGAAGAAACAGCTGTTAAACTCGCTTACCATTTTACACTTCACAATAACTTTCATCAGTTAGTTCCAGCCCAATATTCGAATCTGAGACCCTTTTGGCGATAAACCCAAAACAGTACGCCTTTTCGTATTATCCAATTCTTAACCTCTTATTGTAAAACTCTTTCCTTCTCTGGGTTTCTTCTAGTTCCTACCGCCTTCCCCTATCAGTATGTTGTTCTTTCTCTTCAAGTCTTCCGTAGAAACATTTTCCCTTCCTTTAGTTGGGAGACATTTTTGTCATTTTGATGCTGCAAATAGGGGGAATTAGCAAATAGCGAATAGCGAATTAGCGATTAGCGTTAATAACTTCTTCTAGTCTCTCATCATAACGATTCATTCTGACATGGGGAAAGTACACTGAATTTGCTTTTCCTTTAATTAAACCTCAAGCCTTGGCTTAACTCTGGTTTTTCTCTTGCATTCAGGAATCATCGTCTTTTTCAAACTTTATAGAAACTCATGCAACTTGTATTTTATAAAGGAATAGTTCAAAATCTAATTATGATGCCCCTTTCACCCTAAAAAAGCCAATAACCTTTATAATTAATCTTCTAGTTCTTTCTCGTATTTTGCTAAAACTTCCAATTCTAACTTCTATATTTCTCTTCCCCTTCTATTATTTCATCTGACGACACCACACCAGTCTTTACATTCACCTAAAACTCAAACTTTTGCCTATAATTTCGCTTTAAACGTTTCCGTAGCTATTTATTCTTTTCATCCTCCCCAACATATATCTGCATAACATTCTCTCTCTCTCTCTCTCTCTCTCTCTCTCTCTCTCTCTCTCTCTCTCTCTCTCTCTCTCTCTCTCTCTCTCTCTCTCTCTCTCTCTCTCTCTCTAACTCTCTCTCAACTTAATACAACATTAAGAAAGGTTATGGTCTTGATCTTGTGCTTCTTGTTGATCTTAAAACCTGAGCTTCTGAGCCTGAACTCTTCCTTGCAAACTATTTCACCTCTGTATATCGACTTTACGTTGCTTTCCTTTTAGAATTGAGAATTGTGAGCTCATCTAATATGTGCCGTAAAAGGGAAACCAACCATCTGCTCTACAACAACCACCATATTTCAATTCTACATAAATGGGAAGAAGAGTTGGAAATGCCCTCTTAAGTTTTCAGATCTTTTACTCAGATTGCCAGCTTAGTTTTAGTAACGAACTCTGAACTGATGGTCATTTTTTCCATTACCCTTACTCTTGGTCCTCTGCACCCAGACATTTCATGAGTCGTTTCTGTAGAGTTGGCCATGTCAACAAAAAAATTTTTTTTTTTTTTTATAAACTATGACTCAAAACCTATCTTTGCATAAATTTCCCTCTGTGGGTATCAATTCGTCTATCATATTGTTTCTTTCTAGTCTTGGTGGTCCTGCGTCACTATCCTTATGTCATCGTTATTACAACGGACACTTCTATTTCCAATTAACTCGTCATATAATACAATCTTTGAGAAGAGCTCGTCTGACGAGTCTATCCATACAATCTCAACTTTTTTTTGTCCATCTCTCTGACCTCATACTTAACGGTAATGCTCATTCTTTCATATGCTCTTACAGGTAAAGTATGGAACACTCTTCCTTTCTCTATTCCCCCAACTTTGTTTAATTTAAATAATTTTAAAAGTCTTGTACCGAGAAGTGGCTGCTTTTTTCCACCGGAGGTTAGAAATAATTTTACCTATATATATATATATATATATATATAATATAAATATATATATATATATATATATATATATATATATATATATATATATATATATATATATATATATATATATATATATAAAGAGTGACAGCATTCATTCAAAAGATTTCCAGGTTCTCATTCGATTTAAAACTTATAAATCTCTTCATAGGCAAAATTTTAAATTTAAATTGTCGTCAGCAGAATAAAACTTTCATATTTTTCTTGAATAATAATAATAATAATAATAATAATAATAATAATAATAATAATAATAATAATAATAATAATAATAATAATAATAATAATAATAATAATAATAATAATAAAGCATATATAAACTATTAGATTATTCACCAAAAAATACTTCTTTGAGAAGATATAAAATACAAAAAAAACAAACAAAAATACAAATGCAAAAATACTAAAGAAAAAAAATACAGAAAAAAAAAAATAGTAAATAAGCTTCATAACACTAACAGAATCCTATTATATCTTTTAAAGGTGAATTTCTTCTATCAGTTCACACCAACTTTTTTTAAGGACGACAAAATACCCTAAAGAGTTTTCTTTTCCCCCCAAAAAAGAGAGAATGTTTACAAAAACAATCAAATTAACCAAATAATAAGGGTGGGGATCCCAAATTAGGACAAGAGTTACATTAGATATATTTATTTAAAGGGTTGGTTTTTCTTTATTTATCCATTTATTCAATTAATCATTTATTTATAAATCATTTTTAATTACTAAGGTTATATATATATATATATATATATATATATATATATATATATATATATATATATATATATATATATATATATATATATATATATGATATAATATATAATATATATATATATATATATATATATATATATATATATATATATATATATATATATATTATATATATATTATTTTTTATATATATTTATTATATATATATATATATATATATATATATATATATATATATATATATATATATATCCTCTGGTGGGCAAGGGCACACCTAT
>JABUQX010048274.1:102500-122500 GCA_015478945.1 Trachelipus rathkii
TATTGATCTTCGTTACTGGAGTTAACCACCTATAAATAGCCATATATATATATATATAATATATATATATATTATATATATACTTATATATATATATATATATATATAATATATATATATATATAATAATATATTATATATATTATATATATATATATATGTGTGTGTGTGTGTGTGTGTGTGTGTGTGTGTGTGTTGAAGAGAGAGAGAGAGAGAGAGAGAGAGAGAGAGAGAGAGAGAGAGAGAGAGAGAGAGAGAGAGAGAGAGAGAGAGAGAGAGAGAGAGAGAGAGAGAGAGAGAATCAACCTTAAACTTGTGTATTGAAGTATTGAGAAGGTATGTCGCAAAGAACTTCATTGTAAGTTAATGCTCTTTAAAGTCCAAAAAAATAAAAGCTTTCCTCATCTTCCTCCTCAATGTTTTCAAACGAAAAGAGTATTTAATACACATTAAGAGGATTACTAGATTCAATTAACATTATTGAATTCTATAAGCCACTCCTCTCTTTCACTATTAGAATTCAGCGAATGATTCTCTTAAATAGATACAAATTCAAACTTATATATTGCTATGCATATATACGGGCATGAAAATTTTTAAATAATTCAATACACTTAACAAAGATAAATTTCTCTAATATTGGAAATATGTCAAAATAAATGAAATAATAAAATTAGTGGCATTGAGAAACATTCAAATAATAATAATAATAATAATAATAATAATAATAATAATAATAATAATAATAATAATAATAATAATAATAATAATAATAATAATAATAATAATAATAATAATAATAACAAATAATAATGCTAATAATTTTAATTTCAAAGATCTTATTCGGAAACTAAAGTTACATTATTAAGTTTATTATACAGTTAAAAATACAGTAATAACAAATATTATTATAATTTTTAATAATATACAATTTCCAAAATGGGGGCTACTAATTACGATACATTATTGTGTCTTTTGAGGCTCTAACATAATACGGGTTTAATAAAATTTATGAATAAAATATGGGTTTTATCGTACCCATAGTATAACAGATATCTTCTGCAGGAGAACTCTGAGAGATGCGAGTTTTTCGAGATCATATGGAGGAAGTATTACTCCACTGAAAAGGTTGAAACTCTACTGGGAAGTTATTAATAATTCTCAAAAATAGGCTAAAATATTTTCCAAAAGTTGGTGATATTGTCCCTTTATTTTTGCAGAGTGTTTTCGAAGGTGTAGTAAAGTGGAGGTAGATTTAAGATTTGTCTTCTGGTATTCTAAGGGTATTTGTACTGAGAGGAGTTGAGTAGGTAAGTAGTAGGTGGATAGTACGTTTTGGTTGTATATATATACTATATATATAGGCTGACTTATATGGTTTAGTGACATCGTATCTGGCTGAAATTTGGTATATATAGGTATGGGTATTAGTATTTTTATTTATACGTGGCTTTATCTGGGCGCTTGTGTGATTATTGGTTTACCGGTCATTCTGAGGGTAGTAGTTTTATGTATCGTGTAGTATGATATGCTTGCTTGTGTGTTGTATAGGCTATAATACATTATTTATTTATTTAGTAGTATATATATTGTATGTTGGTATTTTAGTGATAAGTATTTTAGGCTAAGTACGGTTGTTGTTTAATAATATCTATAGTGTATATCTACTCTATAAATGCTGACGTTCCTTATTGTATACCAACTAGTTTTGTATAGTTATTGTAAGTATATTAGTATGTGATGATTAGGCGGCGGTATTTTACGGGTATTGAGCACTATTTATATTACATCTGAATTCTAGGTTTATATTTATTAATAGTATAGCGTTAGGGGGTTAAGTTGAGGTTATATATTGGGTATGTCTGAGTTATTTTATATATCGGATATAGTTATTATTATTTTGAGGTAGTATAGGGGTTGATTTATGTTCGTTATTTTTTATCAGGTGAGCGTTTAATAGTAGTGTTTGAGGTACTATTTATTAGGTTGTGTATGTACTTAGATATAGCTCTGACTATTGGTGTGTATATGATGTATAGTGGCGCTTGTTTAGTGTATTTATAGTAGTTCGGTTTTGTTTTTATATTTATTGTGATATTATATATGTACTCGAGGTAGTTTATGTGTATTAGTAGCGTACTGTGATGATATTTTATATACTATGGTGTAGTTATGGGCTGCTTCTACATGTGATATGTAATTATTACTATTACTATATGTGTGATTTTAATCAGTTGGTAGGGGTTGTGAGTGTATTAGGTAGGAGTCGTATAAGGTAGTGTTTTATAATATTAATTGCCTGAGTTTTTGTCGTATATATATATCGGCTGCTTTAGCTAAGTATATGTTTGCTCGTGTTTGTTGTGTGTTTTGTTGTATGTTTAGGTGATATTTGTTGGTTTTGTGCTGTTCGCGGTTAGGGTGTGTTATGTGCCGTGTTGAAAGCAAATTGTTGGGCAAAGTTGACCCTAATGTGGAGAATATGTAAGAGGTAAGAAATAAGGACTAAATGTGGGGCCAGCTATAGCTGGTTCTTTGGATTTGTGGCATATAGGGATACAAAAGTTTTAAAAAGCGGAAGTTTATATATCAAGAATTTATCCTATAGGTATGGGTTTTTAGATTTGAATGGTTCGTAACCTATTTCAAGGGTTACTTTTTAAAATCTGTGTGCTCTCTAAAAATAATATGTGAGTGGTAATTAGTTAGGATAATGATATATTGTGTAATAATATATTAATATAGGACATAATAATAATAATAAGTCATGGGTAGTAGTGAAGTGATGGATAATTTATTTAATGAGTGGAGTAGAGTTATATAAGTAATCAGAGTCAAAAAAAAAATAATAATAGATGTATTATTGTAGATGATATGAAGTAAAATAGATTATATAATTACATAATTAATAAGCACATTTTTAATAAAAGTACACCTTTACATTGATAATGTACTATATAGATAATTATGGATAAAGCGCGCGCGCATGTGTGTGTGTAATCAATAATTTGTAGGGATTTTATATAGATAATGGGATAATAATAATAATATATTATAATATGTTAATAATAATTTATTTTTCAGTAATTTACTTATCAATAAGTGAGGATAATATGTTTCATACAGATGAATTTCTAGAAGGTGGATATAGCGCTTTGGGAAGCGAATTCATATGTTTTTATTGTTTGCAAATATTTTAGTATACGGTATAATTTGATATATATATATATATTATATATATATATACATATATATATATTTACCTAGTCTGTTTTATTAGGTTTATCTATCATATAGTACATGCATGTGTGCAAGGGTATATAAAGATATTTATATAGGCTATCTAATTAGTGACGTATATGTGGCTATAGCGTTTGTGAATGAGTAGTTGGGTTGTGTAGTTAGGTGTCTAGTATTCTTTATAACATTTTACATTGTGTAAGAAGTTAAGAATATCTCTGAGGGTTTTTGGGGCTTCTCGGTTGAACCGATCCTGGCCGTGATTTTCGTGGAGGTTTGTAGGGATCTAATATATTCTCGGTAGGGAGTTCTTTAGCGGGCACTGAACCATCCTAAACTCATAAAAAAAGTTGGATTCAAGAAGGAGTATTGTGATAGTCAAGGCCGTAGCCCCTTCAAAGGCGACCTTGAATCATTTCTTTAATTTATCGTTAGTAAAATTTGGGTTTCTTATATTTTTTTTAGATGTCAAGGTATGTGGCGAGGTATAATCGGCGAATATATTGATTTGGGATTTGGGGATTGAAGGGGATTGGCTCAGTGTGTAACGCATCGGGTAATTGTCCTCAATCGCCACACGCGTGCGGTTCATCCCGAGAAGGCAGTATTCTTTAATCTTCCCATTTATGTTCTTTCGTTACAAAACATACTCAATTGCGATTTATATCCAATGAGTTTAATATATTATTATTTACTTATACTATAAGGTTCTTAGGGGGGGTTTACTGTATCTTGATTTGGTATTTAATATATATTGTATTATTTTAGTTTATTTTATATTTTTTTTATTTTATTTTTTTATTTTATTAATGTTTACTTATTGCTTATATTTATGGTGGGCTTATCTGGGTGGGTTTTACTAGTTTTTCCTATTATATTTTGATATATTATTTGCATATGGTAATATAATAGTATGCAGTGGCGTAGAGTAAGGTAGTACATAGGGCCTGTCATTTTCCCGCAACAGTGGAATGGGGCCTCCCTTTCGGATCGCAATTATAATATTATATTACTTATATTTTTATTAAAACTATACTTTTTATATATCTTTTTTATATTATATATCTATCTTATTTTATTATTATTATATATCATTATATTTATATTTTTATTATTATATTATATATTTATATTATATTATATCTTTATTTTATATAATTACTATTCTATTTATATATATATGTATTATTATACTTTCATTTATTATTTATTAATATTATATATATAATTTATATATTGTTATATCTTATATTCTATTAATTATTTATTATCTTTATAATTTTTCATTTTTATTATTATATTATTTTTTTATTATAGTATATCTTAGTTTTTAATGTTCTCAATTTCTATTCTAGTATTAGTACTGGTTCTTTTTATATGGGTGTAACTTCAATTAGATTTTCATAAATAATTATTAATGTACTATTTTCTTTGGCAATATACTCAGTTACTTAAAATTTGAGTATATTTATATGTTTTCTTTAATAAAAGGAAAACATCTGTTTTAATTAATTCTTTTCACTTTATTTTGTTATATAAAATTTTAGGATTCAATCATACACAATTAAATCATCTTTTTACTCATATTTTGCTTTCCATAATTCTATATACAATATCTTTTTATTTTTACTTTTAAATCTATCTTAATTTTCTCCTTCCTCTCTTTCTGAAATAATTAGCAATAATAAATTTCCTACTCCTATTTGATATTATTTTATTATATATATTTATATACTATTTTAATATATAATATTTTTATTTTACATTTCTCTTTATTTATTTATATTTTATTATTATATTTTTATATTTATTTTATATATATTTATGTGTTTGTATAATATATATATAGGTTTTTATATACTGTATATTATAATTATCTTATTATCTATATATATATTCTATCTTAATATTAATTTATTTACAGTAACTTATATTATATATTCTTATTATATATATATTATATGTATTATTTTATATATTATATATATATTCACTTACTTTTTTCTATATCCTTTTTACAAAATATTTTCCTTCCTTAATCCATTTATAATTCTGATATTTTAAATTCTTATACTATTCATTATATCTATATTATATATTATCTATATTCTATTATATATGATTTACATAAGATTTACTCTTATATATTCTATACTTAAAAGAAATTATAGATATGAATACATGTTAACTTTTACTAAAATTCGGTGAATATGATTCTCGTCAAAATATTCTCAAGGAGAATGCTTTATAGTTCTTATTTTTCCAAATCGTTCATTTTGGCTTACATTTGCCAGTAATTTATTAACCACTTCTTTAGAATCAAGAGTACGACATGCATGTCATTTTTCAATGTCTTAATAAGCCAATGAAGTTCTTTGCCTTGGGTTTGTGTCATACTTGTTCTTAAACAGAAAGTTTTTTTATTAACTTGAATGTCAATTATAGGTTCCTTTTTCAGCTGTTGCAGATGTTACTTTGGTATGTCAAAATTATACAACTGTAATTCTGCTGTATTCACAAAGTCTTATGTAAGCTATTCTGCTATTGACTAGTCTATTTTTTCTATTCTATTATAAAAAGTTACTTGCTCTAAATTCTTTATTAGTTTGTTCCTATATTTTTCATTTTCATATCAGTTAGTCATTAATGCTTTTGTAAGGGGATTTTCAATTATAACCTGAAGATAAATTAAATTCGTATTTTTTTTACCAATTTTGTAGCTTTTCTTGCAATCTTTCATTTTTCGTAACTTGCTATTGCTGCAGGAGGCAAGAATTTATGAATATATAACTCATTAACATTGTTCATGCTAATATGAAACGAGTAGTTAACTGTTCATTTAATATACATTTCATAAGAATATTATTGAAAACCCTTTATTTTTATATGGCTTTCAATTGGGTCTTTCAATTTCTTCTCACCGAATATCTAAATGCTATTTTCAAAAAACTTTTTATATACTGTATTTTGATTCAGATTCATTGTGATTAGTCTATATTTTTTTGCTTCAATGTTTCATG
Source organism: Trachelipus rathkii (assembly GCA_015478945.1). Taxonomy (NCBI): domain Eukaryota; kingdom Metazoa; phylum Arthropoda; class Malacostraca; order Isopoda; family Trachelipodidae; genus Trachelipus; species Trachelipus rathkii. Next base: position 108,761 of record JABUQX010048274.1, read on the forward strand.
TGTGGGTTGGTTCTGCTGTTCTCCGTAGCTTCTTCTTCACTGGTGGATAATCGATTCTTTCATATGTAGATTTTTAGCTTCACATAAGCTTGATTTTTTGCTTGTCAATTGTGTTTGAGTTTCGCTTTTCTGAAGATCTGTATTTGGACTCTGCAATATTTTTGAGACAACACTTTTGGATCACTTTTGAATACTTTTACTTTGAAAATATTGACAGAGAAGTTTTAACTTAAATTTTTCTAACTGTTTCCTGATTACCAAGGGTTCGTTTCTTTCACTTGACTTTTTTGCTCATAAATATTACTTGAGATAAGAACTGCGAAATCCTTTTGAAGTTGTTTTTTTATATTGCTAGTAAGGAAATTCCCAATAAATTTGGAAAAATGACCCCCCATCTCCTAGTTTGGTTAACACAAATTTTCTATTTAGTTTGTTTTTTTTGTGATGCATTTTCGTTTTGTTTTGAATTCTCAGCTGTTTTATTAATTTTCCTTTGCCTACCTTTTATCTATTTTTTATACTGAGTCATGTTACTTAGTAATTTTCTTTTAAATATACATAATATCTTTTTTTCTTTCCAGTTTGTCATAAAAATTTTTGATATTGAGTTCCATTATACTTTTTTAACAGAATTCATTAATAGAAACCTAATTGATATATCTATAACGTCACACATAGGTATCCTGTTTCCTAAGCGTCAATGGTTAACATATATTTTTCTTTTTTCGTCGCTTCTGAAGACCTGAATATTTTCCTTCGCATATTTGTCTGCTTTCATTTTCATAGGCCTGGTTGACCTCTGTCATTTTTCTTAAATTTATATTTGTATTTTGTTTATCTACTTTATTTTAATTTCATTTTGTTTTTCTTTAATAAGTTTTTTTACGCGCTGTGCTTTCTTTGTTATGTTTTTATATAAAACCTTCTAATCAAATTTTTGTCTTTCAATTTACTAAACTTTTCCTGATATTTTTTGGTTGAGTCTTTTAAGTTCTTATTTTGACACCCTGTAACACGTTAACACTTTTAATTGATTACTTCGATTTGCATATCAGTGGTGTATCTACAATAAGAGAGAGAAAAAAAAGGCTGTTTTCTCATATCTCAAATAATTATCCCAAATAATTTTCTCGAGCACACTAGCACTTAATAGAGATATTATTTTTAATTATTTAATTTTGAACATTTTGACTAAGGTATTTAATTTTTGTTCGTTTGTGATAATGGATGGTTGCTTTAAAGTACGGATCATATCAGGTATGAGTGGTATTATTATTTTATTGCTAGGTTAAAGTTTGCACTCACATATTGTGCTTTTCTCGGTTCTCTGTTTTTATCTCGCGCGCTCTCAGGTTGACGTTCGTGGAAAGTTGAAAGCTGACACAGGGTGCTTAATGTCCTGTGTTGGCATATTAAATATACTTCGAAGTATATTATTTTGCTTTTTCTCTCGGATTTATTATTTTACTATTCTCATTTCTGGGTTTTTCCATTCAAAATGTGTAAGGTTTCGATATATTTTTTCAGCGATGTGTTTAAATGTAAGGTCATGGGGTCTGTTATTGGATGGTCAGGACGTACTTGCTTCTGATGGTAATGCTTTATTTGTTTTACTTTGAGTTGCTCGGGTTGCAATCTATTCTCGATTTTACTCGTCCATCGTGGCCAAGCTTTCATTATAAGATTTGTTCATAGTATTCACGTGGAATCATGCGGTTTGCTTATTCTATCTTATAAATATTCTTCCATGTATTTTGTGTTCGGCTATTGAACTCCTATATTCGTATGTGCGTAGGTTCAGAATTTTACAAGGGACAAAAGGGTTGGATTTGGTTTGGGCGCTGGTCTGCTTCAGTAGGTGGTTGCGGGCGCATATTGTGGGTTGTTTTTACTATTCGCTGTTCTGATATAGATTCCAAAATCTGTTTTGCTTTCACTGTGCTTTTTATTGGAAATGGTACGTATGTGTTTGTTATTTGTATTGTCTTTCTAAAAGTTTTTTGGGTTCTGTCTTTTTGTGCTATTGCCTAATTTTTACTTTCTGGTATATTATCCCTCTACTTGGCTTCGGTCAGTCGTTCTACCATACATATTTTTCATCTGGTGTTTCATCAGCATAAATATCTCTTTTCTTTTTTTTTCTGCTCGACTGGTTTATGGCTTTTTCTTAGATACGAGTTTATTACTTTTATATTTTCACTCTAGTCTTATTTCGGTGTTAGATTTTTCCATAACGTACTATGATTTTAATAGAATCGTCATATTGCAGCTTAATCGGTGCGTTTTGGTCTCTTTTTTATCAAGCCAATTCACCTTTTTCCTCTTCGATAATCGATTGTGTCCGCTTTCTTTTATTTACAAATTAGATTCAATTTTAATAAAGGGTTTTTTTAGCACCCATGTTAGATTCTCTATTCAATTTTTTTATTTTGGCTTCTTTTGTGAACCACTCAAATACGAACTCCCTTGACTGACCATCTGTCTTTTTGTATAAATCAGGCAAGATTTTATCAGGTACAGACGGGAACACGGTGTGTAGTTATGTGTATATTTTTAAAATTCTGGGAACTTTGTACAACAGAACTTCTAAAATTTCTTCGTCTGTTTTGCACTAGTAATTGTTGCGGCTCGCCTTTTATAGGGCCTCTTAATATTAATTCATTTGTTAAATAGTTTGAGTTGTTATATTGGTGATTTGCGGTTTATTTATTTGTATATGGGGTTTATTTGTTTGCGGTACTTTTCTACCCCTTATATTAGCTATATTCGTTCGCGGCTATTTTTTTAGCTTTTATTAATTATATGTGTAGTATGTGTTGTTTATATTATGTTGTCGTTACTATAACATATAGTGAGGGCATATTCTTTTGTCCCTTTTGTTTTGGGGGCTATTTATAGGGTTTAGCTGCGTATTATATTATGTCATAACATATAATAGAATTTTCATCTGCATACAATTGTAGAGACCGAACACTCATAACAATATTTGTCGTATATTTTTTGAATTTGAATCTCTTGGTGCCCCCTTTTTAGCTCTTTTGCTGTTTGGGTTTTGCGTTCCTCGGCCCCCCTGCCTGCCCGTCGTGGGGTCTGCGGGGCTTCTTTTATTGTTATTGGTCGCCCTTGTGATTTTATTAACTCACTTAACGCCAATAAATTCTTTTAAATATGGGTATGTTTCGCGTATCGTTTTATACTATTGATTTTTTGCATTTATGGTTTTTTATATTAATCTTATTAGGTCTACTATGGGGTTTATTAATGAGGATAGGTATTATTACATTGTTTATTTTGTTGTTGAGTTTCTTGAAGTTTTTTATTATTTATTACACTTATTATTATTATAGTTTTTTATTATTATGATATGTTATGTATATATTGTATATTGTAGAAAATTATATTTTGACCATAATTTATATTCTTTGAATTTTTGGGATTTGTTGCCTCTTTATCATTAAAGAATGCGGGTAAGGGGCGCTCGATAATAATATGGTTCTTTGATTGTTGACGTTTAATTGTCGCTATTGTTCCTAAGCAATTTAATTTCTTTTGATTCGGTTTAATACCAATATATGAGTCTTTAATGTTCATATGACATTCATAATGATACACGATATTTCTTTTGTGTAATTTTATATAGTTCGTATTGATCTATATCCTTTAGCATTGATTGCTTTTAGTCTTTGGCGTTTTTTTGGTTTAGAATCAGGATCGGTTTGCGGTTTGTTACTATTATTACATAGTGTCACTCGCTCGTTGTTCAAGGATTATCACCAATTGAGACTCAGTGGTATTTAATTATAATAGGAATATTTATATAATAAAAATAAAGAATATCGTTGTACAATAAAAAGTTTTTTTGCATAAGCCTAGATTAGAATTGGGATGTTATGTGCTTATTTGATTTGTTTAGATTATATTATCGATCAACTTTGTGTCATATAATTAGTCTTTTCACTAGGGAACCGGTCAATGACTTTTTAAGTGTTACGTTTCTAGGTAATTTTTGCCGATTGCGGTTTCGTAGCGTGGTGTTTCTTTTAGCTTCTTTGTTTCTTTTCTCGAAAGGAGTTTCTCAAAGTGTAGGGTATAAAAGTTTGGGTGGTATTTGGATCATAACTTTTCTTTTCACACAACTCGAAGCACACAATCACCTTTTTGTTTTCCTTCAGGGAACTGCACTTTAATCATTTTTTTTTTTGTATTTTTTTTATTTCTTCCGTTTTCATTATAAATACTTCTCTGGATGCTATTCATTCTTGCTTAAATAGAAATTAGGGTTTTTAATAAGGAGTTATTTTTATGTTGAAATCTCAAGTGGATCTTGCATGATTATTCTCTCTTTACAACCGTGTCTTCGTGGGATCGCTTGCTCTATTGATATGCGGTGGTGGTGTGTTTCATTTATGTTCCTTGGAGCACGCATGCACATTATGGGGATGGTTCCCACTTCATACAGCATCTGTGTCTAGGATTAGGTGTTGGAGTCGTAATGCTCATGTTCTGTTTTCTTATAATATTCGACTTTGTTCAGGATCGTCGTCGTTGTTCGGTTCTCATCGGAAATTTTTGTTTTGTTCCTCAGCATTTTCTAAAATATTCAATAACTCTATTAATATTTTTCTAATCATTCACGAAAGAAGAAGTGGTTGTTCATTTTTTTGAAGCGGATGAGAAGGATATACTATAATATCTCTCCTTTCGTTCAGATTTAGTAATGTCTGGTTATATATATATTCTCTTTTGATTTTTAGCACGGTTTCATTCTATTTTCTCTGTGACGTTAGCCCCCTAACGAAAATTCTATATACGCCCTTAAGCACGATGCTACATTTTTATCTATTATTTATATGTTCTTACTCGTGATATATTATCGTTCTTTATTTGTGTACGAGGCTCATCATTTTTCTTTATTTTGTGAGTGATATTCGGTCAGAGGACGGTGTTCCAACACATTCTCTTTTCCATTATTATTCGCTATTGATTATGGTAATGCTAGGTACTTAGTTATGGTTATTTCGTGTTGTGGTGTGTGTATTTATGATTGTGGATGTTTCTTTGATAGTGGCGGTTTTGCACTTATCCAAACATATGGATGGGGCTTCATGCATTGATTTTTGGACTAGTCTTTTTTGACCATGAGTGATCGTTCGAATGTCCTTAAACTCTACACACCGGCTCACGTGTCCTTTGCAATCGGCGCTCTATTAGCACTGTTATGTATTGCTCTCGACTGTCACTTCCATTCATTTATTTTGATATTATGGTTAATAGTTTTTTTAGGTTGGGTCATATTAGGGCTTTCTTCTATCTATTATATATTGATATATATTATATATTATATTATATTTTTTTATATTATTTATATATTTATATTATTATAATAGTATTATATATATACCTTCCCTTTAGGGATAATATGAAGATTTGTGTATGATTTTTTTCAAATCTCCCTTCTCAGTGTATGATTTGACGAAAAAGTTTGCGCTCTTATCTTTCTTTATGTGCAGTGGTGATTTACTTTTAGTTTCAGAATGGGTTTCCTTATTTTTGGGTTTTTTCTGTATATTGCTTATTGCCAGATTTATCTAGTACTATTGTTAATGGACGCGCTTATATTTCTCTTTCCTGTTTCTTTCATTGATGTTGCTTATTTAATTTTTCGGGCAATTCTGTTTAACGGTAGTAAATTGTTTTTTAGTCTCCAACTCTCCTAATTCTAATTCTTTATCTTACTCCACAATATTGGTGCTTTATTTGTTTTTCTGTAGGTACTATAGGGGGCTGACGAGTATATTGTTTCAGCTTTACGTTTGCTTTTATTTTTGCTGAACCTCGATGGGTTTCATTTGATTCTGTGCCCCTTTTCTTGATTAGGAGAGCTTTGCCAGGATATGGTGGTTTAATGTGTTAAAATAATACTATTATGTTTTGTTGTTGTGTTTTTATGTTGTGTGTTGTGCGGTGGTTTGTTGGAGTGATATTATTTTAACTATTCTCGTGAGCAGTGGTGTGTGTGCTGTGTGTGTGGAGAGGGAGATTTAGAGGAATAGATGTTGAGGAGAAGAGAAGAAGATGGGAAGGGATTGAGTAGGAGAGGGAAGAGGGTGGGGAGAGGAGGCTGCGGGACTTACGGTATTCGCCTATATTGATGTTCTGACTATACCTTATATCTAGTGCATAGAGAAACTAGAAAAGGTCAATAGTAAGATATATTAGCGGGGAATTGTGGAGTATAGGATAGGGATCGACTGGGTAAGAAAACTACTAGAACCACAATTCGTAAAAACTTGTCGGTGGGGTATATCGAAAAGGTTGTGTGATAACTTAACTGGTGATGGGAGGGTAGTCAGGGTGTGGTATAGCGTTGGGGTTTATCATTTAGGTATATTGGTTGTGATATTTATAGGGTTATGAGTATATATGGGTTTATATATCTGAGGGCGCGGGTTTGTTAGGTGGGTTTGAGGGCGTATTTGTGATTATATTACTGCTATGTTTATGGGTATATATATAAGTGTGATCGGTTTTTGTTGGTGATTTTAATTTTTTTGTTTTTATGTGTGAGGTTGTTATTTTTATGATAGGGTATGTTGGTGGTTGGGGTGTTTATAGTAGATGAGTAGGTTTTGTTAGGTTTGTATTTTTCGCTTGTTTTCGTATTGGCGTATATAATTATATATATAGCTTTTAATGGTTTGATGGTATGATTGGTGTGGCACGTTTTGGTGGCATTGTGGATGAATTAGTAGTGTGGGTATAATTATGTCAGGGTAGTGAGTGATCTTTATACTGACGATTTGTGAACGTATTTTGATAGTTATTGAATAGTAAGTGAGGTAGGATATACGGGTTGGGGGTGCGGTGCTGGTCTGTTTGTCTTGGGCTTACTATATTATTATAGTTAGTTTTTTGTGTAGTAGCATATATAGGCACTCTCTGTTCGTATGGCCTATTGTATATACTGTTTAGCTATATTATTAGTAGTGTAAGCTGTTCTTTGAGTGATCGGTAGGTTATTGACGATTAAGTGTCTAGATATTGTAAGTTGGATGATAGGTTTTATGATTTAGCTGTCATCTAAGTAATGACGGTTTGGGGCTGTTATTTTAGAGGTGGTGTTTTTATATTTTTTTTGGACTCTGCACAAAATGTTAGGTATTGATTTACATATTATAGGGGCTTTTTGTCTTGAGATAGTAGTATGTTTGTAGATATGGGGGTGGTATATTAGATTATTATATTATATATATATAATATATTATGATATTATTCTATGATATATTATATCTTTTTATATTATTATTTTATTCTATTATTATTATATATTATTTTTATATATTATTGTTTATATTCTCTTAATATTTATTATATATTATATTTTTTTTTTATTATATATATTATATTATGTTTTATATTTATATATTTATTATTTATTTTTATTTTATAGTGTTTTTTTTTTCGTGTTTATTGCAGTTTTGATTTAGTACTTTGTATTTTTATATTAGCATTACCTATACGTGTAACGTTGACTACGTATTGGGCATGCATGATGTTTTTTTGGGTTCTAAGTAGTTTTTATTCATATAGGGTTTATTCTATTATTTGTATTTTTTTTATGTATTCTCTGGGAATGTTTTACAACTAAATTTCTATATATTTAGAGTTTTTTTAACGGTTCTACTAGTATATCGTACTCATTTGCACTATCTAGTTAGTTTTTCGTATTTATATAGGTAGTTGCTAGTAGGACTAGTGTTAGGTGCGGCTTATTTTTGCTTTTTTATATTTATAGTATTATTTATTATATATATATATTATATATATATATTTATTATATATATCTTTATATATTATCTTTTTATTTTTCTATATATTATATCTATATTAATCTATCTTTCTTCTTATTTATTATTTATTAATTTTATATTTATTCTTATATTATTATTTTATATATTTACTTATATATTATCTCTCTTATATTATTATCTATTATTTTCTATTATATTATTATTTTTTTATATATATATGTATATTTATATTATATTATTTTATTATATATATTTTATATTTATATATATAATTTATATTCTATTCTAATCTTATTTATTATTATTATTATATTTAGCTTGTTATTGTTTTATTTATTTTTTATTTTATATAATAGTTTATTTGTTTCCTTTACGTGATATATATATATAGTTTATTCATTATTGTATTACTTAATTTAATCAGATTTAAAATGATAGGGGGCCTCTTTATTTATAATCATAATGTAGGTAGTAGGTTCTTATTTGATAGTATTCCCTTTTTCTTTTCTTCGGTATTATTTTTACTTTGTTTTATATTTACGTTTTTTGGCGGCTCTTTATTTTGCATCGCTAACTTCCGACGTCTACCTATGTATACTAATTCAGATCTACTCATATATATTTGTTTTTTTTAACAAGATTGTCTTATTAGACAGTTTAAATTTTTGTTCTGATTTAATTTTTCAATATAATTATCTTGTGCGAGAGTCATAAGACTCATTTGTATGGCAGAAATCTGTTTAGATTTATAATATATGTTCAGCTATGTTGCTCACTGCTATATATATTATATCTTTATATTAATAATATATGTAGTATATATATATATATATAATATTTAACGTTATTTGGCATGCGTGGTTGGCCTTATGTTTTTAACAGATACTATATTATTATATATATTTTCTTATAGTTATCTAATCTGTAGATAGTCTTATTGGTAAGTATTTTGCTACACTGAATCTGAGACAAATGGCTTACAGTTAATAGTATATAATGTAGAGAGTAGTGAGTATACGATAGTATAAAGTATATAATAGTATATGTATATATAATATATAGTATATATATATATATTGGACTAGATATAGTATCCTTTACTAGTATATTACTAATATATAGTATAATTAATATATTATAAATATATTATAGGATATACTATATAATTATTATATATATTATATATTATTAATATGTATATTTAATAATAATTAAATATAAAAATATAAAATTTAATTTATAATATTTTTAAAATTTTATTTATATATAGTATTTTTGACTAGATATAATTATATATATATATATTAATATATAGATATATGAAGAAAAGGAAAGAAGTGGCGCGATGGGCGACGTGCTTGCATTCCTTTCCATGGTAGTTCTTATGGATTCACCTATTGTGATTTCATAATAAGAAAAACTTAATTAATATGTAGTTAATATGGGAGGGTGAGTTCATGCACTGATATTCTTGCTTTGTTTTGTTTGATGTGGGTGTTATTTCTTTGTAATGAGGCAATTGGATTTCTTTTATTGTTACATCATTTTTTCTATAACGAAGCTTTTCTCTTTCTACTTGGGCAACCTTAATTGATTGTTGGGCGTGGGCCATCTTTTGTTTGTGTGGTCTATATTTAATTTCTTGAATATCAAGTTTTAGGCTGAATACTAGGTTCGTTCAAGTTCAGTATTATTATGCTGTGAGCATTTGTTTGGTTAGCAATGTGGGTTTGGTGGTTCTTCTTCTTCTTGGGTATTTTTCTTTTTTCACGATTGAGATGGGCTATTTGTTAGGGTGATTGTAGGTTTTTATTTCAATTGCTATCTTCCACAACTGGATGTTTGTTTGTATTAATGATATTCTTTATTTGTTCATTTATTTTTAGATAATTTTTTAAGCTTTTAGGTTCGTCTGTCTCGTGATTGGGATTGTATTTTTGTTGTGTTGTCGTTTTAAGGTGGTATTTGTGAATGGTAGTGAGTAGTTTATAAGGGTTAGTAGAGTGTATGGCGTGGGTTCTTTGATTAGGATGTCTCGTATATAATTTGTTTTTAATGATTCTGACACTTTCCATTTGTCATTTTATTTTTTGTTCCAACTGACATAACTTTTTTTTAAAACTGGGTACTTTTTTGAAGATGCAGAGGACGGATTTCCTTCATTGGTTTTACGCTCTTTCTGTGGTATTAATATTTTCTTTCAAGTGTGAATGTCTGTTATATTAGTCTTGCTATGTATGGCTTTACCAATACTGCTGCAATTTTTTCATAGATTCAGTAATTGCCAACACAGGGTAGTCCTACTTATGTATTACTGAGTTGCCCGCTCTTAATCACTGAGTTTTTCTATCAATTCGTTTGGTTCTGTCTCATGAAAGGACCATCGTATGCGCTCTAACCAGTTTTCGATTTCGGTTCGGTCTCTTGATAGTGATTTATTGATTTGTAAATCTATGGATAAGTTTTCTTCAGTCATTAAGCTTCTGAGTTAACTTCGCGTTCAATCCTCAGTTATATTTCATTTTATTTAATTTTATTTTTTAATTATATTTTAATTTTGTTAATTTATAAATATATTCCTTAAGTAATCAGTATTCAATACTCGTTACAAATTGTAAATTAACAATCGTGTATTTTTTTATTTTTATTTTTTGTTTTTCTTCTTTTCAACCAATCCTAATTTTGATAAATTTTACATCAGATTTCAAAGAGATTCATAGATTTAATATTATTTTTTTTCACTTTGTTTTTTGGCTTTTCTGATTTCGAAGGTTAGTAAAACTAGGTTATAATTTGGACCTTCTCTTATTATTACTTTTCTTAAATTCTCTTTAATTTATTTTATTTTATTTATAATTTTTGGTTTTTCATTTTTTTTATTTGTATTTTTTAATTTTCTTTAAATTAAATGTGACAAGAATTATATTGAACGTTCAATAATAAAAAATGACATTGTGTGGTGTTTCGTCTTCTTTTTTCTATATATATTATATATTTTTTATATATATATATATATTATTTTTATCTTAATATATTATAATTATTTTTATTATAATATATATTATTTTGAATTTTAAATTCTTATTCCAAATATGCTTTTGAGAAAGCGAATATCTTTTTTTTTTTTTTTTTTTAAATTAAAACTTGTTTGGTTTTGAAGTGCTTAGCATAAATATTTTGGCTTAAACATGAAAACATTAATTTAAGTATTAATATAACAATTAAAAATACTATATACACATTTTTTTTTTAAATATTATCTTTCTATATTATCTATTTTATACTCTCATTATTTATTAATATACATTCATATATTCTTTATCTATATTATATTATTTTATTCTTTTCTATTATTTTTTATATTATATATTTATTTATACTATAATATATTATATATACTATTGATTTTAAAGATACTAAAACCAAATAAACCAAAAAATAACGGTTTTTATTGGCTTCAATTTTTTTTTTTTAAAAACATTTTTTTCTACCCTGACCTGGGGGCTGGTACTGCCTCAGTTTTAAGTTTTTTTTAAAAATATTTTTTTTCTACCCTGACCCTAGTCATAATAACAATAAATATTATACATATGCCGTCACTGCACACGGGAAAGCGGAGATACTGTGTTGGAAAACCAACAATAGAGGGGTCATCTAGCCCAAACGTAAATTATGGACAATGTTGGCAACATTAAATCTTATAGAGCGAGTTAAAATCCTGAGCAAATCAAAAGCTCAGCACTATAGAAATAAGAAGATACCGACGGGCAAGACGTTCTTGGAAGAATAGACAACCCAAGGCATAAAAAGACTTATTTCTGACAGCTATCAATGCATCACAACCAGCGTAAAACATGTACGAAAGAGAAATGTGAGGGTAACAGAAAGGACAAAATGGGAGTTTTGTTATTCACCATGAGGTAGATGTGCTTCAAATTTGTATGTCCAATGCGCAGGCTAGCCAGGATCACCTCACTGTTGCGACCCCTCGTCCTACATTGTATATGTAGTAGTGTGAGTTTTGAGACGCGAGATGACTGCCTAAGAGTATGGTGATCGATACAGCTGCACTGCCTTACAGATAGGAAATAGTACTCTACTAATTTATTTATTTACTTAGGTCAGGTTAAGAAGAGATATTAATACTATCTTGACAATAATCAACTTTTATGGTGTAACATAGCTGTAGTGGTGACGAGTAGGTGGTAAATCGCTTTGTATGGAGCGTTATTCTTGTGCAGGTGTATCAATATGGAAAGCTGTTATAGTATCGTGCATGCACAGACGTGCTTGTATTAGACTTGCTATTCAGGAGTTACAGTACGTGCGGTAGAGAGGCGACAGCGGCACTGTAGTGCAATATTCACTTAGTTCTGAATCCTCTTCCAGTTATACTTTCATCTCCTGCGATCTCAGAGCTTAGTAAAGAGAAGAAGGGACCAATGACAATGTTATCTGGTGGATAGTAGAATAAAAATTATTATATGGTAGTAAATGTGTTCCAGGTTAGTGTAAAAGCCTTACTCAGAGAGAGGTTGTAATCGCTACTTATTTGAAAAGTGGCATGTCGTATGCAAGCTGTTCTGTTTCATGATCATTTTACTCTTAAATGTTGAGAATATCAGAACTATGTAGATATCGGGATCCGACAGAACTCAAGAAAATCGAGTTATATTATGGTATGACATGATATCGGCTTGCCTTAACGTCGTCTATAATGAGAAATCGAGGTTAATTATAGGAATCTCCAGTATATGTGGATATGAAGATAAAAACCAGGTACTATGTTTGAGTACTATATACTCTAGGAGAGGTCAGATAGAATATACCGTTAGCTTTAGAGGTACGGCACAAACTCACTTACTCGACGATTATCATACTAATATGACGGGTACCTATAAAAATTTCTGGTTATGCTGCCAAGAGTCCAGGCGCCATTAATTCAGTCGTATGTGTTGACAAAAGCAGTGGATTGTTGATGGGATCGATGTCTGTCGAGGGTCGGGAGGGGGCAGGCGGAAAGCTCATCGGAACAGTAGTGCATCGTATCATGAAATCCACAGAGAATGATACAAAGCTAATAACAGGCCCAACATAGCTCCTCCTTGATATCTAGCAATAGATAGTAATAGATAAGGAGTCAATTTAAAATATATAAATGAATAATATAATCTATGATTAGACATTCATAATGTAGTACAATTTACAGAAGTACACAGATAATAATATATAATAATAATAAATAAAACTTTGTCGCACTAAGTTTAATAAAATACAGAGGCAACCTCGACCAGACAAAGTAGTCAATTATGACGGATATTTTTCCTTAGCTTATATATATATATATATATTATTATAAATATATATATATATTAGTATATATATATATATAATAATAAATTATATATATATATATATATATATATATATATATATATATATATATATATATATGTGCAGATATATATATAATATATCTATTAATATATATATAATATATATATATATCTAGATATTTATTTTTCCTATATATAATATATATATATATATATATATAATATATTATATGGGCTGAAATTTCCAAAATCTAGCCGTAGCAATCCAGATCTAACTTGATTTAACTATTCCTAGAGGCAAACATTTTTATTTTACTATTTTGCAGTTTTCACATCTGGTAGTTAAAGAGAATACCGATCTTGTTAGTAGAGGTGGGACGATGAATGAGAATACACATCAAGAATCGGAAGAATCGGCAATTTTTGGGGAATCTGCATCCGGAAATTTTGGATTTTCTCAATCAGAATCGAAAATTATTATTATTATTATTATTATTATTATTATTATTATTATTATTATTATTATTATTATTATTATTATTCTCAATATTATTATTATTATTATTATTATTATATTCATTATTATTATTATT
>JABUQX010048274.1:132500-171079 GCA_015478945.1 Trachelipus rathkii
TGAGGATCAAATGAGAGCAGTTTGGTTATAGGTCCTTCATGTGACGATGGGCCAGTTGTCTTCCCATCAACAACACTAAATAACTTCCTGAGTGGCAGTTCATTAAAATGCAACATGCATATGAGCCATTGAAGTGGTCTTTTAAGATGTAACTCCAACAGTGTGATTATTCCATTCTTGTTACCCGTATTCACAGGAGTTCCATCGCAAATCACTGCTCTTAAAGTCTCTGTAGATCTTGTTCGTTCAATAATACCCAGAATTTCATTAAATACATCTCGAGATCTTCCTGAGTTAGGACTAACGTGATCGATGTAACATGCATCTGGAAATGACACTAGCACGTAATGTTCTTCTCTAACTTTTCTACGCACACCTCCAGTATCGACAAGTGTTTCATCTATTTTTCCATCGAAACCAATGCAGACCATACCTCTGTGTTGCAGCAAATGCTCCTCTGACTGTTTGTCTCTCCAGTATTTTCTTTGGCGTTGTAACTTACTTGGATCAACAACGTTTTTTGGTGACAGAAGTCCGAGGTCCTTGAGGGCAGCATTAACTATGAGACATGCATCTCTATTGCTCACATTTGTCCTCTCTAATGCTTTACACAACTCAGGATACTGGTTTCTATTTTGAGGGTGACATTCTTCCATTTCTTCTGATTCTAAGGAAAATGATTCTTCTAGCACATCACTCTCACTGCCTGATAATTCAACTGAACTTACACATTTTTGCGTATCTTTGTGTCTCATCTTACTTTCAAATGTCAACCGTTTCCTTTTCCTTTCCTGAAGTTTCATGTTTTTCTCTGTTCTTTCCTTGTCCACCTTTCCTATTATCATGCGTCTTGAAGTGTTTTGATCAAGCCAAAATTGCCATTCCAATACAGGGATTTTCTTTTCATTGGGACATTGACATTGATTACGTTCAACTATACCATTATGAACACACTTGCACGCGCTAATGTCGAAGAGACGAGAAAATGATTTTATTTTATCTTGATATGTTAGAGAAGATTGTTTATTTCTTGAATATTTCATCAAATCATTGACATTCACTATTAGTCTCTTCACTTTCACTATAACACTTTCAAATTCTATTGTTGGAATGCCTGCTTTATTGTATATGCCTTTAACTTCTGTTGCCACTAACTTTGCTAGATGAGTAACACTGGCATCTTTGTTGACTACTTGATGGAACTTGTAGGCTCTAAAAACATCCTCAGCCAGTGGTAGCTGATTTTCGACAAGTGGTTGTGGATAACCGAATATTGCATGCCTGTCTTTATGCCTTGTTGCACATGCCATGATACGTCTTGCAATAATAGTAATAAACAATGCACCCACAGGACTTATCTCAAACGTCGAATAGTCTGGATCTGAAATGAGACAGAAATAGCTCTCAATTAGTATTAAAACCAAATTTTGAAGAACAAAGCATATAAAATTCATAACTTAAAAATAGTAAAAAACGATGTCAAAACCCTTTTAAAAAAACTAAAGTTGGGCCCCCTAGACATTGAGTAAATGCAAAATGATTTTTTGTCCCACTACAGGGAAGCCAAGGAGCACCAATTTGACCATGTTTGGTTATCTCACCAAAACACCAATAACAATATATATATATATATATATATATATATATATATATATATATATATATATATATATATATATATATATATATATATATATATATATATATATAATAACTCATATATATATATGATATATATAAACTCATATATATATATATATATTTAATAATATATACGGAACCTTTTTGTATAGATATATATATATATATATATATATATATATATATATATATATATATATATATTTATATATATATATATATACTATATATATATATATATATATATATATATATATATATATATATATGTTATTCTCACCACATAGCCTCAATCCCGAGATCGGAAATTGGACAGGGAAAGTATTTTATATATATATATTATTATTAAATATTATTATGCTCATCACCGTCTCCCACATAACTGCAGGGTGGTGTCAGTTGCAGTTCGGGAATGCTGTTGGCGTTATTTGCAATGTTCCAGGTTGTTCAGTTAATTGCAACCCTTGACGGAACTTTCCATGAACTATTCTTCTCCAAGTGATCCTGTCTCGCGTTAATCTATTTCCTTCATCCATACTAATCCCCTTTGCTATTAATAGCTCCTTTACTCCATCAACCCACCTCCATTTGGGTTTTCCCCTTCTCCTATTGCCTACCACTTCGGATTTAAAAACCTTCTTAGTCAGTCTATTATCATTCATTCTAAGCACGTGACCATACCATCTTAGTACTCCTTGATTTGCTCTTTCCATCAGACACTTCTCCTATCGGCACATATCCCTTATCCTTACATTTCTAATTCTATCTACTCTCTTTATTCCACAAATATCTCGTAAACCTTTCATTTCTAAAACCTCAACTCTTTTTTTCATCTTAGTGTTTAATGCCCACGTCTCACATCCATACAGAACAGTTGGAACAAATATACACTCGAACAATTTCATTTTTACCTTCCTTGTTAAATTTCCATTTTTCCATAATTCTCTAAGGCTGCTTAATACTCTTTCACCCTCAGCAACCCTATGGTCAATCTCTTCTTTCATGCCTCCGAAAGCCCCAATATCCGTTCCTAAGTATCTAAAAACTGTTGTCTCTGCCAGGCTTTCCCCATTCACCTTTATGATATCCAACCCAGATTGAGAATCGTCTCCTTTTGGTTTTGCACTGATTTTCATCACTTTACTTTTAGCCGAATTAATTTTTAATCCTTTTCCTTGGCACACTCGTTCAAACTCAAGCACCAAATCACGCAGTTTTTCCTTTGTATCGGCAATCAACACAGAATCGTCGGCAAAAAGTAAGACGCTTATCTCCCAATTACTTTCATTCAGATTCATATCAGCTCCTTTCCCAAATCTATCCATATCCTTAACTACACTATCTATAAAGATATTAAACAACCATGGAGACATAACACAACCTTGTCTCAGACCCACTCCTATTTTAAACCACTCCCCTTCCTTCCTGTTAATCCTAACACACCCTCTACTGTTCTTGTAAAATGCTTTAATCGCCTTTAATAGCAAACCATTTATTCCATAACTTTCTAATGCTCTCCACAACTTCCCTCTTTGCACTCTATCATATGCCTTTTCCAAATCAAGAAAGCATGCGAAAACGTCTTTCTTCTTTTCTAAGAATTTCTCTGCCAGCATTCTCAAGGTAAATACCTGATCCACACATCCTCGACCATCCCTAAAACCACATTGTTCCTCTCCAATCTGTTTATCTGTAATACTTTTAACTTTTCCTATTATAACTCGTCCATATATTTTACCTACAACACTCAATAAGCTTATTCCTCTATAATTAGAACACTCTTTTTTGTCCCCCTTACCCTTATAAATTGGTACAAGACAGGAATCTTGCCAATCTTGTGGTACCTCGCACTGATCCCAGCAAACATTGAATAATCTCATCAGCCACTCCACAACAATGTCACCTCCCTTTTTCAACATTTCTACTTGTATAGCATCCAACCCAGAAGATTTTCCTCCTTTTGACTTCTTCAAAGCATTCACTATTTCATCCTTTGTAATATGCCCTACATTTACATCTCTAAACTCTTCCATCGTGATAATTTGTCTTCTTTCTTCCTCCTCATCTACTCTTCCAGCATTTAGTAGTTCCTTAAAATGTTCTTTCCATCTCTTCTCCACTTCTCTATCATCCTGAACTACATTCCCATCCAAAGCCTTTACTCCAGTTATGACGTCTTCTCTCTTATTCCGAATCTTGTTAATCTCCTTCCAAAATAGTTTACTCTTCTCCTGATAGTTAGCAACAATCTTTCCACTCCACCGTTCGTCTGCCCTTCTCTTTGCAGCTTTCACTTTCACTTTATATATATATATATATATATATATATATATATATATATATATATATATATATATATATATATATATATATATATATATATATATATATATATATATATATATATATATATTAGTCACCGATGGCGGAAAATTTATTTTATCAAGAGTACTACTAATGATAGAAATCACACAAATACTTATATTAAAAGGTTAGATAATTCTGCTGAGTAAACATAAAAAGTAAATGATACATAGAAGATAATACGATTGCTGTAAATGAATTCATAAATATTTTTAATAACCTCTAGGTACCAGTGCAGCTAGAACAAGTGTAGCGAGAAGCCTAAATTGTTAAATTTCAATATGTAGCTTCATGAAAATAAGAATATTAAAAATTACTTCGATAAATTTATATTAACAATCCTAAAATAAATAAAATATTGGTACAGACTGTGGTGTTATTTTTTTTCATTTAAAAAGGTTCAAATACCCCCTTTTTCTTCTTTTTTTTTGTGTTGGGGGGCAACACACAAAAAAATAAAAATAAAACTTTTCTTATAATAATAATAATTATGTATATTATTTTTTTATAAACAATCTATTTAATACTTTACAAATCTTGGTAATTAAAATATCTTTGGAAGAGAATGTATTTTGAGATCAAAGGGGAAAAAATATTGAAATTTTTTTTTTTTTCCTATCAAATTACTGATGGGAAACCATTGAGCCAAGTAGCTTTCATTAAACTATATTTTTCATAAACTTAAATTCTATCAAATTAACACATTATTTTGTATCGCTTAGAACTGACAAAACTCAGATACAAAAGCGTGCAATTTTAAGTCGTTGGCAGCTAGCAGTATAAACAGTATAAGATCATGTGATTGGCAAAATCACGTAACTATAACTACCTTCACTGAAAGGTGATGATGTAAAATTCAAGGGCATAGTAGATTCCAAGAACAACACAAGTAAGTAATTACACACAAAATATAATTGCATAAAAAACAAAATTATATAATTTGAAATGGTTGATTAATGATGTATTTGCTTATTTCACAGCTATAATAACAAGCCAAACTTTATTACAACCACAAAATCTGATTAACGTAAATTTGGTATATTTTGCTCTACAATCAGGGCTGCGAAGCAAGAGGTAAATTTTTTTGTGGTGGGCCCAGAGTCTGAACAGGTGAAAAAATAGTTTTGGGTGGAGTTAGAGCAAAAAAAAATTTTATTATACATAAAGGGATCTCGCGAAGACGGAGACGGATAATTTTAAAATGGAGTAGGAAAAATTAATTATAGACTCCACAGACCTGTCTGAGCCGAATGTCTGTCTCTGTCAGACTATTTCTCTTGTAATAACTATTATGTCTAAGTTTTACGTCTGTTTTAAGATCTTTGAAACCCTTCTCAACTCTCCCACTACTTAGATCATCTGGAATCTCTTTCCCTTCTGTGATTACCAGTACGGCTTTTTCGGTGCTCGAGATCTCACGATATACTTTCCTTTTCAACGAATTTATGGTTTTCCGCCCTTAGGAGCTACTTACGAGAAGACTTGTGTGGTGGCGCATGACATTCAAAGCATTTGACCGGGTGTAGCACGCGTCACTGCTCTCAAACTCCCTCCTTTGGGTTCCCTTCTTCTCTTTCTACTTGCTGTATACAACTTTCTTTTAATCGCTCAATATTTGGCTGTTGTTGAAGGTGATGGAGGCTTCTTTTTCTGTCAGCCAGTGGTGTTCCTCAGGGTTCTGTTTTATCTCCTACTTTATTCATGCTTTTCATCAACGAATGATATTCTCACCTGCACCTCTAACTCTATCACTCACTGTCGGTGACTTGACCCTTCATTCTTACACTTCAAATCAATTCTGTTCCCTCTTTTACTTCTAGGAGTACTCGTGCTTAATCTTTCTGATCCTATTTACTTTGATCTGGATAGAATTTCTAGGGTTAGGTAAGTCTTGAGGCTTGGGCTTAATGAAATTTAATTTAAACCCAACTTCACAAAATCTCTCTCTAGACACTTAACTTTGCTCTCTTTGACGGTTCTCTACGCCTCTCCTGTTGATAATATAAACATCCTTGGCGTTAACATAAACAAAAAATGTTTTGAGAAAACCTCAAATCACAGTGTGGTTGCTAAAGAGGCCTCAAAGAAGCTGGATTCTGTTTAGAGTGCGAGACTTTTTTTCTCTTCTTCAGTTACTCCACTATACAAGGGTCTCATCACCCTTGCATAGAACTGCTCTCATATCTCTGGTTTCATCCGGCTTTTGGATAGGAATTAGTCAAAAGGCAGACTTATAAACATGCCTGTACTTCCTTGACCCTCTTTCTCTTCAACGTGACATTGGCGCGCTATCCCTTTTCTATAGGTACTGTGGAGTCGCGGGAACTATCCACTCGCGTACCACCACCACCTTCACGACGCCCTCTGTGCTTCCTTCTTTTTTGCCACCTCTGTTCTGTGAATTCTCTTCCATCATCTGTGTTTTCCTACTCAATAATTTTGATACCCCTCACTTTGCCTGTCTGTGCTCATCCAATGTTTACAGTTAGATCTGGATTTTTGAGGCGTTTAACACTCCATGAATAGGGTTCTGCCCGTGAGGCGGTGACAACTGTAAAAAAATAAATAAATAAAGGTTTCATAATAAGGGAGTTCAGCAAGCTGGCACAGAAACCCCACAAGAACGGCATCTCGGACGGTGAACACTTCTAGAATGCATTAAAAATAGCATAACCGAGGAGCTTGTGACAAAAAAAAAAAAAAAAGAGACAGAGAAGTGGAAGCCGGCTTATATCAACCTGGCAGCAGCACTGATAGTGGCGATGGTGGCTTTTCACAGCAAATAAACCTACTGAAGATGAGGATTTGGATATGCTAGACTTTGATAAGTTCATGGCCGAAATTGCATTGACATCTCATTTACCTTCAAAGGAATCACACCAGGGAACCTCATCGTAAAAACTGAAGAGACAGTCATCAGGAGCAAAGATAATTCAAATTTGCAGTCTGAAGAAGAGGAGATGAGGCTCTACGAAAACATGAGATGCTGCATAAGTAGAAAATCCTTTCATGCGGTCTGTGGCATGAAAATGGGCCAAGGTTTCATTATTATAAAATTCTTGCAGGCAAATCGAAGAAGCGTATTATATTGTAGGTAGAGATATAGCTTTTAAAGGAACAGTCTCTCGCCAGATTTAATGAAAGCTTAATGTTTTTGCATCACAATTTGGGAATTTTTGAATTTGAGTATTGGAATGATATCTATCTTTAGGAGTATTTTATGTCATGTTTGAGTAATAGCGTTTTTATTTTTTAACTTTTCGGCTGATTAATTGAGGTCACTCTTATCTTTCATTATTTTTATTCTTTATATTGTAGCTAAGTAAAGAATCTTCTTTAAATTGTAATCATGTTAAAAACATAAAAAGCTAGTAGCTAAACTTTGTTAATACATACTTGAAAATGGAAATGGAATATTTTTAAATAAACACAAACATAAAGTTAATTTATTAATAATATATTTACCAATTATTATTCCTTAAAAGGTACTATTTTTAATTTATAAAATAAATATAACCCAGGCACAAACAAATATGAAATATAAATGACTAAGTATTGTTTGTCACAGAGGGATGCAATCTTGAGTTGCCTAGCAGTGCACAAAATGTTCTATCTTATTACTGTGTATTTATTCCATTAAAGTATCGGTATCGACACCTAAAAAATAGAGTATCGGTATCGGTATCGACCTCTTTTCTGGTATCAGTACATCCCTAATATATATATAACATATATATATATATATATATATACTGCTATATATATATATATATATATATATATATATATATATATATAATAACATATATATATATATATATATATATTTCTTAACTATACCTGCTATATATATATATATATATATATATATATATATATATATATATATATAACCAACTTAATAATATATAATATATATATATATATATATATATATATATATATAACTACTATATATATATTATATATATATATATATATATATATATATATATATATATATATATGTGTGTGTCTCCGGCTATCCGCCTGCTAATATACATTCCTTTGGCCTAAGTTCTGCAAATTTTGAAAACCCTACCTTTACAGAAGGATTTTTTTGTTTTAAATAAATTGTATGCTTCCCTGAGGTTACAAAGAATTAGATGTTTCTGTTCTTGTACCTTAACTCCTTCTTTCCTGGCATAATCCTACTTATATCATCACATTTGTAGAACTGTAAGATAATATTTTCAGTTTCTTTTGAGAAAGTTGGTAATCTTTTGTTTGGGAGAGCCATTACACCTTTTTCTTTTACTAAGTTTTTTTGCTTGTCTAGCCATGTATTGGGTTACCTTGAACTCTTCCTGGATTTTTGATCTGCTCCAGCTTTTTGGAAGAACAGTCAAAATTTGAAGTTTCTCTGAACGTTTTTCTGTTGTATTGAATTTTTCTTTCAGCTGATTAACTATTTCTTCATCTGCACTTACATCAGAGGCTGATGCTTTTGTATGGTCTTTGGATGTTGATGGTGCTGAAAGAAGTTGTAATGTACTGCATATTTTATCTTGGATTTTCTTGGCTTTTTCTTCCTTATAGTAAATTCCTTTTTCAAGTCTTTGTTTTTTTACTGGTGACTCTCCAATGACTGATAGAGACTCATTAAGTACTTTCAGCTCTGTATCTTTGTCAACAAAAAGATTATCTTCTGACATTTCATTATCATTTGAAGATGATGATTCATTATCTTTTGTTTCCGGAACTGTTGCTGGTTCATTTCATTTTCTATTGTTTCAGTAGGTTTTAAAAATTCTTTACTTCTTTTTGTAATTTCTTTCCTGCATTTGTCACAAACATAATAACCTTCTGTAAGGTTAAATGCACTGTTCTTTGCTACAAAGTCTTTTGACATTGCCCGATTTCCTTTCTTATTAGGATCATCATCATGAAGGTTGATATGATTACAACATACTTTTTTAAATTTAAAACTTCTTTTGGGCATGTTTTAATTAAATATTGATTTTGATACACCTGTATGTATATTTTTTGTCTGAAAAAAATAAAAAAATTATTAAATCTAAAGCAAATAATTCTCAAGAAATAACTACATTACTAATTTAAGATTCAAGAAACATACAGTGTAATAACAAATAATTTTTTTAATTTTTTTTAAATATGATTAGGTATTAGGTAAGTAATTGAAGTTTGAACCCCCAAAAAATGTTTTAAGGTTAAACCGTTTTTATTTGACCTTTTAGGTTAAAAATGTATAGAATAAAAGTTGTAGAGCTAATCATCAGTTTTAAAATGGTATATTTGTGTACTTTTAGTGATTAAAAATAACCAAAATAGGAATTTGTAAAAATATTAGAGATCAAAAAATATTGTTTCCAGATTTTCTTATACCTATAGTTATTTAAATGCCTGTAACTTCTGATACCATGTATGTCCCACTATGAAATTTGGCATGAAGGTTATTAAGATGATGGTGAATATTTGTACAAGAAATGAAAAAAATCAAAGATACTGTGTTTTTTGTTATTCTTTTTCCTCCTGTTCGAATTCAACTTTTTTTATTTGACTAAGATCCCCCGGACCGACCCTCTCATTATCTTTCTCCCGACATATGAACGAATGTTCTACGACAAACACTAACAAAGTTAGGAATTTTTGGAATTAGGCAGAACGTTAAAAATTGCGATTTTTTTCAAAATTGAAGGAAGCCATAACTCTGGTTCTATATAAGATAGAAACGTCAGACTAGTCTCAATCGATTTGTCTCGTTGAGTTCTACCTGCATAAAACATACCATCAAAATCGGTGATGGTGAGTTATAAGTCATTGGTAGGTTCCATATGGATATATATATATATATATATATATATATATATATATATATATATATATACATAAGTTTAAGAATAATATAATATAATAATATTATGTATATATAATAATATATATAATATAATATATATAATATAGAATTGTATATATATTCAGATGTATAAAGATAGTGATAATAATGCATATATGTATCTACATGTATGCGCAATATTAAGTGACTATATCTTTTAATATGTAATATAGCTAATATATATATAATAATATAGTAACCAATAATATATAATAATATGGCAATAACACCTTATATATAATAACAATAGCAATAATTTGTATGTATATATATAATATTAATAATAAAATAATAACAAATAATATATATAGCAATAACACATAATATATGTATATAACTAATATATTTAATAATATATCTTCTTATATAAATAATATATATATATATATATATATATATATATATATATATATATATATATATATATATATATATATACTATATATATATAAGTACACTAGTTTGGCAGTGGTGAATATGGTCACCTTAATAATTTTTTACTAGCTTCATTCTAAAGCAGTTTACTCAATTATTTAAAAAAAAATTGAAAATATTTAATTTTAAAAAGCATTTTCAGCAAACTATTTTTAACTTTCCAGTATATTTATGTATTGTATATAGAATAAATTGATAAAGTTTTTCTAAATTATTTGCTTATTAAATAGCGTATTTCTTGAGTAATGAGAAATTATATGAACTTCGGCCAGTTATTTGAATGATGTACTGAAAATTTAGATCTTAGACGGGTTATTCAAAGTAAACTGGTAACATTTCTGTTTAACTGAAGCAATTTCCATGTGACTTCTGAAGTCAAGGACACACTACAGCTACGTCAAGTTAAGTGAGCTCATTTAACTTGATATGGTTTGAGTGAAAATGATTATCCTAGTGGAGGAGATAGTAGACTACTAAGACACCTTCATACATTGAGGAAAGTTCCATTGCCAGCTGATTTATTACACCATTTTCAACGTATCCTTTTTATAATATATATATATATATATATATATATATATATATATATATATATATATATATATATATATATATATATATATATATATATATATATATATGCTATATATATATATATATATATATATATATATATATATATATATATATATATATATATATATATATATATATATATATATATATATATATATATATATATATATATATATTTATGCTGCTACTGCTTATATATATATAACATATATATGTTTGTTAGTCTATTGTTTATTTCTTCACTCACTGTTGCTTGAGCATATTTCGGAAATTTAAACTTTTATGCACATTGGTATTTTTATTACATATAGTTAATTAGGAATTAAAACATATTAAAATGGTACTGTGGCTAGTACTAACTTTAAAAACTCATTAAACGCATGTTTCAATAGCTTTCGTCGTCATTAACGACCTTTTCAATTGATGCGTTTATAGTGACTAAGCTGTGATTTCGGAATAATTTTCTACATTCGATAAGTTTTCTTTTTAAACGGCGACATAGTCCCACACCTCTCGCAGTCGAGGACCTGGCAACCTTTGTTGCTATTTTTATTTTTATTCTTAATTTTTTAATTTTTGTTTTTGCATATAAAAGATTTTTGTAGATAAATGATCCACATAGAGAAGCCATGAGCTCATAGATTTACATACATAACTGACATACATTGATATATAAGCTTAAATGATATAGACAAAACGAAATTCTCATGTACATACATAGAGACATAGAAACCATTCACACGCATATGCGCAGGTGTACGTGCGCAGACACATACATACCTACAAACAAACATCCAAGTGCTTAAAAAATATACATGTGTAAACATTTCTGTAAAGTCGATATTTACATGTACACACATTCAGACAAACAAGATTTCTCATATACATAGAGACAAAACGGGTTTAATTCATTTTAAAGAATTTTTTAAATATATTGGAACAGTTTTATCTCCGACCCCGAAAACTTAATTGAAAAATAGAAATAAAAATAAAAATAGCAACAAAGGTTGCCAGGTCCTCGACTGCTAGAAGTGTAGGACTATGTCGCCGTTTAAAAAGAAAACTTATCGAATGTAGAAAATTATTCCGAAATCACAGCTTAGTCACTATAAACGCATCAATTGAAAAGGTCATTAATGACGACGAAAGCTATTGAAACATGCGTTTAATGAGTTTTTAAAGTTAGTACTAGCCACAGTACCATTTTAATATAAGTTTTAATTCCTAATATAACTATATGTAATAAAAATACCAATGTGCAAAAAAGTTTAAATTTCCGAAATATACTCAAGCAACAGTGAGTGAAGAAATAAACAATAGAAAAACAAAACCATCTCAAGGGTTAGTAAAAGAACATTAAAAATATAAATTTAACTACGTATAAAGTAGCAACTAGAATAAAAATAAAAATAATATATATATATATATATATATATATATATATATATATATATATATATATATATATATATATATATATATATATATATATATATATATATATATATATATATATTTTTATTCTGTATTTATATTTTGTTTGTTTGAGTAGTTTTTTTTTTTGTTTAAACATACAAAAAACTTTTTCTAATAATAAAGTAATAAAAAGTGCACTAATTGAAAGCATAGAGCTAATACATCCTAATTACATATTTAGATAGTAGATATATAGGAGGAAAACATTAACAATAATTTTAAAAAAATTTATAACATCAAAATATGATAGTAATAATTAAAAACCAATAACTTTTAATTATTTTTTTTTACGATTAGAAAATTGCAATTAAGATGTTAAAATAAACATTTTTAGGATTAGGCATATGACAGGATTAATAGGGATAAACTGTGGCAAATGTTAGTGATTTATGGTTGGTGAGGAGAATCCGTAGTGTGTAATCATGTTGGATGGTAATCGGTAAGCAATTGGATCAAGTATCTGAGTTTAAATATTTAGGATATGTTGGATGAAAAGGGAATGGATGATGCAGAATGTAGTAGGAAAGTTGTGAATGGTAGGAAGGTGGCTGGTGCAATTAAATCCTTGGTGGATGTGAAGGGACTAAGTCTTGAGTGCGCTAGGGTTTTGCATGAGGGTATGTTGTTACCTGTGTTAATGTATAGTAGTGAAACTATGGTCTAGAATAAGAGGTGTAGATCTAAGGTACAAAGTGTTCAGATGGACAATCTTAGGGGTGTGGTAAGTGTGAGAAGAAATAATAAAATGTGGAATGAATGCATTAGGGAGTTGTGTGGTGAGAGAATAAATGAGAGTATATTGAGATAGTTTGGTCATATGGAAAGGATGGATGATAGTTGGTTGGTTAAGCAGATGTAAAGTGGTGAGTGCGCTGGGAATTGACAGGTTGGGAGACTGAAGAAAAGTGGATTGAGTCAGTATGGGAATGCCTGAAGGGGAAGAATGTGATTTTGGCTGGGGCGAGAAGAAAGGTACATAACATGAGTAAATGGCAGGGTTTTGTGAGGGGTATGCGCAGGTGATGAACCCCACATTGACCAGATACCACAGTGAGGGTATGTCGCGATCTCGTGAAGCCTCAGGGTGGATTTTTTGATTGCAACAATTTCTCACTAAGGGTTGGATCATGTTCTATTATTTTCTGCCCTTGTGTATGCTACGCATCTCACCCACAACCTTGGGATAGGAGGGATATATATATATATATATATATATATATATATATCCTGTATATATATGCTTCTATTCTTTTGCAATTTCCTGCTGCTCTTTATATATGTATCTATATGTATATATATATATATATATATATATTATATATATATATATATCTATATATATATATATATATCTGCTATATGTATGCTCTTTCTTCTTTGCAGACGACACTCTGATATAACAATGCATATAAAATAAAAATATACTCTCATATATATTTTATACATTCTATAATATTATATTAAATATAGCATTATTTATTAAAAGTTTTCTAATCAATTATATATATATATATATCTTATATCAATATTTGTGTACACAAAATACCTGGTGTGCATATGATTTTTCCTTTCATACTGACAGTTATTTTTTATGTATATAATATATCACATTTATATTCATATTCTTCTTACCAACAATTCTAAATGGAGATAACTCCTGTTTTTTGAATATAGTGAGATTAAGATATGCATGCAATTTGATGGGATTCCTGAATCAAGAGAGCATGGCTTACCATAGACAGTGATATATATGTTTGGGTATATGAAGATGGTTAAGATAATTGATAAAGTAATTATTAGTGATGGGACAGCGATTATGAAATTTTACGCGCGATAACTAGTGATGGGACGATTATAAAATTTTGACGATGATGATGACGATTAATTGAAAAAACATTTTAAAAATATCTCTCTCTCTCTCTCTCTCTCTCTCTCTCTCTCTCTCTCTCTCTCTCTCTCTCTCTCTCTCTCTCTCTCTCTCTCTCTCTCTCTCTCTCTCTCTCTCTCTCTCTCTCTCTCTCTCTCTCTCGCACTGCTCTCCTCTCTCTCTCTCTCTCTCTCTCTCTCTCTCTCTCTCTCTCTCTCTCTCTCTCTCTCTCTCTCTCTCTCTCTCTCTCTCTCTCTCTCTCTCTCTCTCTCTCTCTCTCTCTCTCTCTCTCTCTCTCTCTCTCTCTCTCTCTCTCTCTCTCTCTCTCTCTCTCTCTCTCTCTCTCTCTCTCTCTCTCTCTCTCTCTCTCTCTCTCTCTCTCTCTCTCTCTCTCTCTCTCTCTCTCTCTCTATCTACTACTCTCTCTCTCTCTCTCTCTCTCTCTCTCTCTCTCTCTCTCTCTCTCTCTCTCTCTTTCTCTCTCTCTCTCTTTCTCTTTCTCTCTCTCTCTCTCTTTCTCTCTCTCTCTCTCTCTCTCTCTCTCTCTCTCTCTCTCTCTCTCTCTCTCTCTCTCTCTCTCTCTCTCTCTCTCTCTCTCTCTCTCTCTCTCTCTCTCTCTCTTTCTCTCTCTCTCTCTTTCTCTCTCTCTCTCTTTCTCTCTCTCTCTCTTTCCTCTCTCTCTCTCTACCTCTCTCTCTCTCTCTCTCTCTCTCTCTCTCTCTCTCTCTCTCTCTCTTTCTCTCTCTCTCTCTCTCTCTCTCTCTCTCTCTCTCTCTCTCTCTCTCTCTCTCTCTCTCTCTCTCTCTCTCTCTCTCTCTCTCTCTCTCTCTCTCTCTTTCTCTCTCTCCTCTCTCTCTCTCTCTCTCTCTCTCTCTCTCTCTCACTCTCTCTCTCTCTCGTCACAGACAGAAAATCCACCTAGAGCTTCATGGGACCACCAACGGGCCCACACTATATTAAATCGACGTCAATGTAAGGGGTTCAATCACGGCCTACAACCATACCCCATACAAAAACCGCCATTCTGCTCTAACCATGCACCTTTAATTTTCTCGCACTCTGCCAGCTCCACATTTCTCTCCACTTCCCGGCATTCGTTCACTGACTCAATCACTTTTCTTCGTCGCCCAGCCGGTCGGTTCCCAACACACTCACCACTATACATCTGCTTAACCATTGACTATCATTCAATCCTTTCCACATGACCAAACCATCTCATCATACTTTCATTTATTCTCTCATTTACCCCTTTCTTTACACCACAGCTCTCCTATTACGTTCATTTCTCATTTATCAATTCTTCTCACACCTAGCATGCTACTAAGATTGTCCATCTGAACACATTGAACTTTAGATCTATACTTCTTATTCCAGACCAGTCTCACTATACAACCCTTTGGGTAACAACATACCCTCATGTAAGACCTAGCACACTCAAGACTTAGTCCCTTTACATTTACCAACGATTTAATTGCATAGCCACCCCTGCCATTCAAACTTTCCTACTACACTCTGCATCATCCGTTCCCCTCTCATCCAACCATTACATACCCTAAATATTTAAACTCAGATAGCATTTGGCACAACCATCCAACATAGCTTCACACTGAGGACTGTCCTCACTCACACAACCATAACCTTACTCTTATCTACGGTTACTTTCAAATCCCTCACTTTTACACACCCTGTAAATCTCTCTACCAATCCTCTCAAACTCTCTTCAGATTCATCACACAAAAAACCAAATCATCACATATAATAGGTAGGGCACCCTCCACTCATCTCCATTCTCCATCCATTCTAACACCATTTCCTATGCATCCCCACCTCTAATTCTTTCATAACCCCATCCATATACAAATTGAATAACCAAGGAGACATAACACAACCCTGCCTCACTCCACTTTCCATTTAATACTAAACCAATCACTTTTGATACCATTTATTCTAACACACGCCTCCCTATCTCCTTACATACTTTTGATTCCATTCGAAGCCTACCACCAACACCATATATCACTAACACCTGCCATAGAAGCTTCCCTATTAACCCTATCATACGCCTGTTGCAAATCCATAAATCATATATATATATATATATTTATATATATATATATATATATATATAGTATATGTATATATTCTTCTTATATATATATATATAATAGCTATATATATATATTATGTATAATAATATATATATATGTATATATATATATGTAATAATAACAATAATACCATATAGTAACCATATATGCAATAATAGCTCTTTCTTTCAACAACTGCTTCTTCTTTATATATGCTATATAATAATATATATATATGCTAAATTTAGTCAAAATTCAATAATATATCTTATATATATATATATATATATATATATGTAATAATATATATATATATATATAATAATATATATATTAAAGAAAGTTTTTTTCATTTTTGCATTACCTTGTTAATTTATTTATTTTATTTTTTCATTTTTTAAGAGTCCACCTCAAAATCATTGCCCTATTGTATGGGGGGGGGGGAACTACTACTAGGTGATTGCTACCTAGGATCCTTACAAGGATCAAACTCTGACCCTTTCCTTCGACTTTGTCACTCTTCTGTTCTAAATTTACAATTGCTTATAAAAGCCATTGTAATTGTTTATGTTAAGACGTGTGTTAAAGTTATATTTTATACTATTTGAAATATTGATATTCAAGTTGAGAAATCTTTTTATATCGGTATATAAAATTTTCTTCTAGGAGTGATCTTTCATATTTTGATGGACTTCATGATACAATTCTAAGCGTAGGATTGGTGACGCCAAAAGCTGGAGTATTTAAATCTTATATAGAACACTTATTATGTTTAGCAACTCCCACAGAAATAGTTTTACTTGGGGTTTCATTTTCATATCCTGGTGAAAGTAAGTATACCCAAATATTAATTATTTATTTTTTTTCATAAAAACTCGCCAAATGTGGTAATGTTAAATGTAAATATTGTAGGTGAGTCATCACCATGCATGAATCTTCTACCAGAGCCATTGTTCTCGGTTTCAACTGATGGTGCTTATATATTAACTGTGAAAGGAAGTAACGATGGGAGAATTTTTTTAGGGGCCAAAGATGGTTCATTATGGGAATTAGTATATCAGGTATGAATCTTTTTCAAATTACTTTTACAAAGCATTACTTTTTTTAGCTCAATTATATTCTTTAAAGAGGAACAATAGCTATTTAAGTATTTTACTAATATTCTTTCATCAATTTTCCTTTTTATATTATTAATTGGATAATTTTATTTTTAAACGTTTTATTTTTCAAATCCACTGTCAATATTCCTAATTTTTGCTTTGTTTTATTTTTTTTCATTAGGCTGAAGATGGTTGGTTTAGTC
Organism: Trachelipus rathkii; assembly: GCA_015478945.1. Lineage (NCBI taxonomy): Eukaryota > Metazoa > Arthropoda > Malacostraca > Isopoda > Trachelipodidae > Trachelipus > Trachelipus rathkii. Next base: position 150,146 of record JABUQX010048274.1, read on the forward strand.
GAAAATGTTATAAAGTAAATTATTCAAGATCTACCTTATCATATATTTTACCATCATTTTTAACTTTATCAGATGACGATCCTGTTACACAGGTATTATTATTATTATTATTATTATTATTATTATTATTATTATTATTATTATTAAAGATGTATAGAATTCAAAAATGTAGGTTAGTTTGAAAGCTTAAAGATTTATGAAATATATAGAAGGTTAAGGAAGGCTGAAAATGTTAAATATTTTCCTAGTATGAAGGTAGAAATTATCAAAAATCTTTAGAGCAGAAATAAAAAGCCCACAATAAGGTTGAGGAAATTAAAAACGAGAAATTTGCTTTTTATTACACCAAATGACAATGTGAAAATTTTTACGTTTCTGTAATAATTGAAAAAATTAGGTGAAGAAGACACGCATGGGAAGCACAATTTTTGATAAGTAAAATTTCAAGAAAGAAAAAAAGGTTGCCAGAGGAGGAGGCCTGGAAAATGTCTTGTTGATATTAGCATGAGTGATTTTAACTTCCACCAATTAACAAGGTTAACAGAAAAAAATATGATTGTTACTAACTATGGTAAAATAACGATGAGAAATGAACTAGCAGTTTTTATGAAATGCTTGCATACTATATATCCTAATTGGTGAATTTCTCATATAAAAGCAAAAAACATATAAATTCCTAAAATCTTTTAATGAATCTTTTTGAAAATAGGTTTTGAAAGTTAACTACTGTAGAAATCTTGATATTATTTTGTTATGAAAAGTTTTCCTCCTCTACAGTAACAGAAAAGTTGAAGAAATGCTAATATGTGTGTAAGAGTGTTAAATTTTAAATGAGTATATATGGTAAATGAGAGATTGTAAATTTATGATATAAGTTAATTCCGAGCTCGGTACAAATCCTTTGAGTCTAACTAGACTCATAACTTAATATAATATGTTTAAATATGTATTAATATACAAGATAATTGTATAGAATTAAAAGCTTTAAAATGATAAAGAATATTTTTAATATTTCCATCACTCTTGAGTAAAGTCTTATTCTAAGAGGGTGTCATTAATTAAAAATATATTCTTTCTTACTTTATCTTCTCTACATGTCCCCAGATGGGGGGCAGGGTACGCAACAAACACCGGAAACAGAAACGTAGAAGAACACGACGTGAGTTGAGAGGAAAAACTTGAAAAACGCTACTGCATCAAATTTTGTGTAAAGCCTGGTGATTCCCAAGTGCATACAATCCGCAAGATTCCAGAAGCCTTTGGGGATGAAGCAATGGGCACCAAACAGATAAAGGAGTGGTACAACCGTTTCAAAGATTGCCGCCCATCAGTGGAGAGTGAAGCACATTCTGTTAGGCCCTCAACCCCCAGAAATGAGATCGTCATTGACCAAGTGAGGACCCTGGGGATGCAGGATCGTCGAATTATGATCAGAGAACTTGCAGACGAGGTGGGCGTCGTCATTGGATCCGTTCGTTCCATTATGAATGAGGATTTAGGCTTCAGGAGAATCGCAGCGAAATTCGTACCAAAGCTGCTAATGATTGAGCAGAAGCAACGCCATTGGAAGATCGCACTGAACATGCTGGAGACTGAACAGCGATCCCAACATCCTCAACACAGTTATCACTGGAGATGAGTCCTGGGTTATGTGTATGACCCAAAAACCAAGTTGCAGTTATCACAATGGAAGCAGCATCTAACATCCCCGAGACCAACAAAAAGCAAGGCAAGTAGGTCAGCTTAGCCATGTCAAAGTCATGCTGATCTCCTCCTTTGACTCCAGTGGCGTGGTTCAGTACGAGTACGCGCCGCACAGCCATCTCCAAGGAGCATTACCTAGATATTTTGCATCGTCTTCGAGATGCTGTGTGACGCAAACGGCCGGATTCGTGGACAACGAGCAATTGGCAACTCCATCATGATAACGAACCCGCCCATTCTTCACATGTGATACAGAGTTTCCTGGCCAAACACTACATACCTGTGCTTCGTCAGGCTCCCTACAATCCCAACATGGCTCCGTGTGACTTCTGGCTTTTCTTCAAGCTGAAAATTCCCCTCAAAAGGACCAGATTTCAGTCCAGAGAAGTCGTTACGAAGAATGCGACGGACCAGCTGCGCGCCATCCCAAATGAGGCGTTCCAGCGCTGCTTCCAACAATGAGGCAGAACCGTTGGGACACATGTGTGGCAGCCCTAAAGTTACTTAAAACAGATATATATATATATATATATATATATATATATATATATATATATATATATATATATATATATATATATAATAATAATAACTTGAATAAATATTCAAGTTTCTTGAGAAAAAATTACGCATATATATATATATATATATATATATATACACGGTATATATATATATATATATGTATATATATATATATATAATATATATATATATATATATATGCTAATCTTTATATATATATATATGTAATAATATATATATATATATATATATATATAATATATAACAACAATATATATATATATAGAAATATATCAATATATATATATATATATATATATATATATATAATAACAACATATATATATATATATATATATATATATATATATATATACTATATATATATCCGGTAATATAACCATATATATATATATATATATATATATATATACTCTTCTTCTTTATAACTCATATATATATATGGACATAATATATATGTATATATATATATATATATATAATATATATATATATATATATATATATATATATATAACACAATGAAACAGCAACACTAAAGAGTGTTGCAGACTTACGGGTTACAATGCCAATAGTTTGTTAAAAATTGAAAAAAAAAAGATTATAAACTTCATAATATATAGATTTTTATTGTTCAATATTGAGGATAATCTTAATATACAAAAAAAACAAAAAACAAAGAGAAAAACGTTTTTATAAAAAAAAATCAACAAGTAAAAAATCTTTTTTGATTTTTTCATTTGATTTTTTTTGTGCCATACCTGATCATAAGTAATCTATTTTTTACCTGCATACATTAAAAAGCTCAATAACGTTAAATTTTGAGATCCCACAATCTGTTCACCCCATCTTCATTAATTTTCTTCAGCTGGACTTTATCCATATTCACCATTTTCCTACACTATGGTCTATAAAGCAGCATCTAAAGGGCTATCCATGTCTTTTTTTAAATTCACACTTCAATAGTAGCTCAATATTTTCTACCTTCAGGAACTAAAAATTATGTATGATATTTGAATAAATTTTTTCCTAGACATGCATTGAAATAATTGTTAGGACCCCCTATAAAGTTGTATTTCCAACTTAATTGAACTTATCATGGGAGGTCATTTGTGTGTTGTGATGGATCTTGTACACCCATTGCAAAAAATAAAATAAAAATTGTATAATATATATTATATATATATATATATATATATATATATATATAAAAAAAAATAAAAAAAATATATATATATATATATATATATATATATACTCTTTGCTTCTGCTATATATATATATATATATATATATATATATATATATATATATATATTAAAGGTTGTAATAGATAACAGCAGATACATTGTTTACACATTAACGGAAAAAGGAAACATTTCAATATATGATCTTGGCAATGATGGAAGGTATGTCAGAGGTTGTGACATGTATCTCCACAACTCTATTATGAATATGGCTGTTATGGTGGCCAAGTAAGTAAAATTTTTAAACAATGAAATATACATTTTTTTTTTTTTAATGATTCTAATATTTTTTTATTTATTACTTTTAAATTATAAAATAATCTAGGTCTGAAGGTTCTTTTTTATTATTTTTGAGATAAATATTTATCTCATCCATATTTATTGCTTCATTTAACTAAATTTTTTTTTAAATCAAAAAGAAAACCTTATACCTTATTATTTTTATTCAAATAATTATCTTTGAAAGGGAAGTAGTCTTCCACTGTTTCATTATCAATTGAATCCAGATTTCTACGCTCAAATTCAATCAAATTTAATTTTTCAGATCATATTTGAAAACATTAACTAGTCATTGATATAGGTTTACTACATATTAACATTTGATCGGCTTGTCTTTTTGTGATAGTTTGTTTTTTTGCCTACACATATATATTGGATGCCTTAAAAAGGACCCTCTTTAAAGAAATATTAATAGCAAAATTATAGCAATGGCTATAATGAACCATATTCCACATTCACTGTTGTAAATGATAAATCTCTAAATCCCAAAAGCCAATTGATTTAGACCCAATGTTTTATATAAATTAGATTTTGATGACTTCATTTTTGAATCCTGAAACTGCAGTAATTGTAGAATTTAGAAGTTAAAAATTCGCTTGAGATTTTTCAAAACTAATGTAATTCACCCATGATGAATGCTTGGTTTGGATCATCAGGTCCTAATCTATGGGTCATATTTTTAAAGTACAATTTTTTTTATATTCAAAAAAGGAAACCTTATACTTTGTTATTCCAGCCAATTGTTTTTAAACAGGAATGACCCTTGTCTTTTATTCAACTGGTGTATAAATACTTAATCCATAGTTTTCCAAGATGGATTAATTAAATTTCTATTCCTCCTGCTATCTATCTCATTTGCATTTTTTATCTCTTAAGGTTATGTTCATTTTAATGTTCACAATAACATATCTGCAATCATTGTATTCGAGGAAATATCAAACTATATTATGGACAATTGAAAAAAAGTGAATGTAGAATTTACTTGAGTAGTTACATAAAACATCCGCAACATTTAGAGGTTTACTAATGCTTCGAAATTAAACATTCTTTTATGTTTTATTGTTGGGAGGTCACACTTCTCAAGATGTAGGGACGTCAACACAATGAAATTTATTGTAAACGATTTTGCTTAAAGTATAAAACCAGAAACTCAGATTCGATGTATAGATCCCCTTGCATTCTCTTCTGGTAGGATAATATATGGCCTCCCGCCCAAGAAGATTGAACTGGACTGAGCCAACAAGTGATGTCGACTGACTATTTGATGATTCAGATCTGATTCAAGATTGTGGCGGTGTAATTTATAAAAAGAAGAAAAGAGTAAAGAAATGGAAAAAAAATTCCCTATTTACTAAGTAAGATGGCCGCAATAAGGTGAATATATAATGAAGTAAAAAAAAAAAATTATTTATGACTTTCCCAGATACGCATGCATTACATATACTACCATATATGACTATATGGCAGTACATGTAACCAATTACGACCCAAGTAAGCTCAAATTTTGATTAATAAATAAATATAGGAATATTTGCAATTAATGAAGGCTGTACATTATATACATTGACCGGTATATAATAAAATAGATTACACACAGTTTACTATTACTGATTGACCAGACCAAGTCAACAACACTAAGGTGTTGGGACTAAATTATATATGATTATTTACGTTAAATTAAGGCTTTGTAATTGTCTTTAAATGTTAATCTAACCAGTAAATTCTAAACAATTATTAGAAATTTACTAAATTTATTGACTAATTAATTTGATTTCCGCAAATTGGATGGACAATATATACATTATTATGTGTGAATACATGCCAGTGCAAATTCATACAAATAAGTACTTAACTTATTGATGTGGAAACTCTTCCACAGTGTGTAGAATTAATGAAAGCTGTTCTCAATGAGTTTCATTGGTTGCATTAATTAACCTCTGGCCATATGTCATATAAGGTAAGGAATTGAACCAATGACTTAACCAGGATGTTGTGGCTTTGATGCTAGCTATAGGTGCCCTAGGACTGGTCTAGAACTTCCAAACTTAGGTTTAAATCCAGAATGGATATAACTTCGAAACTTGGGTTAGTGAGGCTCCCAATAATAATTTTTGGTTCCCAAACACAGTTTATGATTATACTCACAAACTGTATTTTTATCCACAGGATCGGTTTTCAGGATTCCCAGAACGGTTTAAGCCCGAGACTCGTTTTTAGGTTTTCCAAAACGGTTTAAGCCCAAAAGGTTGTTTTATGGCTTCGTGGTTTAAGCTAAGATGCGTTTCAAACCGGAAATTGTGATCAAATCAAAAACTGATTCCTGGAAAAAAGTCATTATAATGATAAATAATGTTTTCTTTCAGAAGTATATAAATTAGATTAATTTATTAATTCACCCTGATTACATAAGCCCCTCATATGATAAAGTACTTACCATGGACGTAAAGTCTAATGCTATAGGTATTGAAAATTTATATTTTCAATCCCCAGAATTATAGGATTGATTCAATGCATTGAAACTTAGACAAAAATAACCATATATATAATCAGCTGTAAATAGATAAGAGAAAAGAATTCACGGGATATCACACATACATAATGGCACCCATAAAGCATTTAAAATAAAAAATAAACAAACATAACTTCTTTCCATCTTTCGTGATCCTCACCTGCAAACTTAACACAAAGATTTGAAGAAAAAACAATCCTTGTGCCATCCGCACATGCAAGTATTCCACAAGTATTCCAGACATGCATATGGGCAACCCGCGCGATTACGTAAATTAAATAATTAATTATTTAATTGATTATGACAATGAATAGCCATGAGAAAAGCTTTTATCAGAACAAACACCATAAAAAGAACAAAATTCTAAAATAATTATATTTGTAACAATTTCCTTGATTATAATACTATACATTATTCTTATAAGGAATTCGTAATTTTTATATATAAAATAAAGATTTTATAGAATTAGACAGTGGACTATAAAAATATTATGTACAAACGGTGTCTATACATAAGCACCATGAGGTCAAATTAAGGAGTATCAAAATCTATAAATAAGTCAATCTGAGGGAGTATGTTAAACAATGAGGAATTGCTCAATAAAAAACATGTTTACATAATCAGCAGGATTAAAAAGGAACAACAGGAGAGCTAGGGAAGTCAGAAGGCTCGAACACTGATACAGGGACAAAAGGAGGATTAGAAAATTTACAATAGACACATAAAAATCATAAATATTTCTTTTCCACTCAGTTTGATTAAATACATTTTTATAACAGGTTACAATATCGTACATTTGCATGACCATATTTTCGACATGTGTATCTGGCCTCTGCGCAACAGATTTTTCATTAGTTCCCTTTACAATAGTTTTTTCTCCATAGTAGGAATTAAGACCTAAGACGATTATATGAGTGTCAATTGTAACAACACTTGTGATTATGCTAGTGCCATCCACAGACTCATCCCACATTTTTTGTCCTGCTGAAGAAGAATCAGAACTCTCCAGTTCCCCTGCTGATAGATAGATCATATATTTGATCAATCATGTACAGACAGATGTTACATATGTTACATAAATAATTATTAAAATGAATAATATCTAGTAGATTATCTCAGCAACAAGCTGTAAAGATTATTTTATTTGTACATGGAAATATAAAATATTACAGTTATCAGGAACATCCTATGCTGAAAAGAAATATTTATTTGATATATAAAATCATATATAGCTAATCCTTTTTATTCAGATCAAATGCGATAATAAGATTATAATTCTAAATAACATTTATAACATTTCTATTGACCTACTTTGATAAGGTTTCACTTTTAAGAAAAGTTTACTTTATATATCTTTTAAAAGAGTACTTTAGAATATTGTGCATTATATAGGATTGCTCAGGAACAGGCCCTTTTGAACGGGTCCTTCGACCTTCAAACACACCTAGTATCAATGGCACTGGTTTCATAAATTTTTGTGCCAATTGAGTTATTGGAGGGATTCATATGAATCCTCGATATATTCACCTAATTGTGCACATTCCTCTAATTATTTTTCATGAAGTTGTGGTTGCAATATCTTTAATGTTAAATAAGTGTCAAGGAAAGGCAGAAGAGTTACATTTTATCATTATTTGTAGTATCAAATCATCCTTTATATATATATATATATATAGCACTATATATATATATATATATATATATATATATATATATATATATATATATATATATATATATATATATATATATATATATATATATATATATATATATATATATATATATATATATATATATAACTTTTGTTTATTTTAGAACTGTTGATAAAATGAAGAACAAAAGTATTTTCGTAAATTTAATCTATGAAAGCTTTACTTCTCAATGAATTTAGTAAGTAGCGCTATATATATATATATATATATATAAAGTTATATGTATATATATATTATATATATATATATATATATATATATATATATATATATATATCTTTAATAATAATATATATATAATATATATATATATATAATATATATATATATATATATATATATATATATATATATATATATATATATATATATATATATATATTTCTCCTCCTATATAATATATATATAATAATAATAACTAATAACATATCTTATATATATATATATATATATATGTATATATGTATATATAATATATATATATATATCATCCACAGCACCAACTCCCCAAGACTAGGACGAGGGTTGCGTGACGTGCACCGAACGAAACAGGAAGAGTAGTGAAAAACATGGAGACATGCGAAAAGAAAGACCAGCCTTACCGCCCCATCTATACCTATTAGTGAGAACTCGTCGCAGTCAGAAAATCCACCCTAGAGCTTCACGGGACCGCGACGGACCCTCACTATGGCATCTCGTCAATGTGGGGCTCATTCCTTGGCCCAGGTGGGCCACAACAATACCCCCCTCAGAAAACCCAGCCATTCACTCCTATTATGCACTTTTCTTCTCGCCTCTGCCAAGCTCACATTTCTCTCCTCCAGACATTCCTTTACTGACTCAATCCACTTTTTTTCTGTCTCACAGATCACATCTGTTTCCCAGCACACTCACCACTATACATCCGCTTAACCAACCGACTATCATCCATCCTTTCCACATGACCAAACCATCTCAACGTACTTTCATTTATTATCTCATTTATCCCTTTCTTCACACCACACAACTCTTTAATACGTTCATTCCTCATTTTATCAATTCTTTTCACACCTAACACACCCCTAAGATTGTCCATCTGAGCACATTGTACTTTAAATCTATACCTCTTATTCCAGACCATAGTATCACTACTATACATTAACACAGGTAATAACATGCCCTTATGTAAGACTCTAGCGGACTCGAGACTTAGTCCCTTTAGATCCACCAACGATTTAATTGCACCAGCCACATTCCTGCCATTCACAACTTTTCCACTACACTCTGCATCGTCCGTTCCCTTTTCATCCAACATATATCCTAAATATTTTGTAGGGGTTTGCCCGCCGGTACTGTCTTGTCAAGGTTGTTGGATGCTTCGATAGTTTGAGGTTATTCTAAGGTTCTCGTCCAGTTTATTTATACCTAGTCCTTTTTGTTTATTTGTCAAAGGAACCTTAGGAACCTCCTAGGGGTTTGGCAATTTCTGGTGTTTTTTTTGTTGTCAAGCCGTAACAACCTTGTTACATGCTCTTCCTTGAGACTTATTTTGTGTCGGTAGTCCTTCTACTTTACTTCCTGTAATTCTTTTGTAGACTTTCATAACTTTCCTTAGTAGTTTCTTGTAGACTGTTACTTACAAACTATTTATTTATTTGTATTAATGTTCTTTCTGCTCTTTTCAGAAAAGTATTTTATTATTTGATAATTAAGTAACTAATTTATTCAGTAGATCTCTTATGAGCTGGAAGAAACGGCTCTTTATCTTAATTAGACATCTTAAGTAGTCATATTATTTAATTATAAGAACTCCTATTATATTATGGCATCTTTGTTTCATGTATGTATCTATCCTTGATTTAATGAAGACAAGCTTTTCTGGACCCTCGGAGATCTTCTATTATTGATAATTTCTGGATCCCTTTTTATTGTCTTGAAAAAGTTCTTAAGTGTAGCAATACAAACTTGTTTGACTAATTTAAATACCTATATTTGTCTAATCTTTATATCTTCATTTCTAAAATTACAATTTGCTAATCGTATATTAACTTGTAATTATAAAAAGAACTAATTGTACCCAGCCTACTGAATAATTATAATAATTAATTAATTTCTATTATTCTATACTTATTATATTATTAATAATTATAATTTACCTTTTATTCTCCCTGTGTGTAATTAAAAGAAATAATCTTATATTTTATTGAAGAATATATTAAATATATAACAAATTAACCGTAACATATAAGATCAAATAAAAACTTATGAATAATCCATCTTGTATATAAATATAGAGTTCATACTTTCTAAAGGCAACTCATCAAGATAGAAGGAGTGGATGCCTTTACCTGCTCCTTCTACAATTTAAACTCAGACACTTGTTCCAGCTGCTCACCATCTAAAATAACTTCACACCGAGGACTGTCCTCACTCACAACCATAACCTTACTCCTATCTACGTTTACTTTCAAACCCTTCCTTTACTCACCTGCCACAAATCTCTCTTATAATCCTCTCAAACTCTCTTCCAGATTCACACACAAAACCCGGAAATCATCCGCATGCAATAAGCAAGGCACTCTCCTCGCTCTTCCATTCTTCCTCATTTTAACACTATCCCCTACTCTACCTCTAATTCTTTCATCCCTAATCTATATACAAATTAAATAACCAAGGAGACATAACATCATATTTTGATATCACAATGATATATATATATATATATATATATATATATATACATATATATATATATATATATATATATATATATATATATATATATATATATATATATGTCAGGAATATTCTTTTGAAGTTGTTCTGGGAAATGATTTTTTTTTTAAATTTGAATGTTTAGCTGAGCAGTGGGTAATACTCTTTTGATGATGATCAAGTACATATGAATATTTTTTTTTAATTTGAAAATATTTAGATAATCATTTTATAGATAGAGCAGAGACTTTTATATTATGGTGGTAAACGTTCTCGATAAGGGCAAAATTTTTAATGTAGTTTTGGAACCAGTGAAGTACATTGTGATAGGGCTGGGATTTTTGATAAACCACTTGTTTTCATCATCTCTGAATGTTCATAGTGAGATTTTTGTCTCTATGAGTTTGTTTATTTCAGGAACTGGTGTTCGCTTGTATTATTCAACCACTCCCCTAAATACTCCACATGCAAGACCTTACCAAATGAATCTTCTTCATATCCGTCTTCCTCCTGGGTTTGCTGCTAATGCTCTTACCCACCGACCAACAAAAGTTCACAAAGCACTTTATTCTCATGGTATGTGTTTATTAATATATGCATGTATCATAAAATTTTAAAATATTCTTTGTAGCATTTTATCACCATGTTTGCAAATACTAGTCATAATTATTAAAATTATTAATCTTACTTTAATATTTTATATTCATTTTAGGTACTGGTATTTTATGTGCTAGTGAGAGTAATGAATCAGATGTTATATGGACTGTGAGTCGAGATCAATTTCCTTATCATCCTAGTTTAGCGTTGAATGCACTAGGCCGTGGTTAGCTTGTTGTGGATATGTTTGGGCATTAGCTGATGTTACACCACCATTGTGGTGCTCAACTCTCAATCCTCCTACTCCACAGGTGTGATCTTTGTGGTTTCATTGTTATCTATTTTTGTAGTATTATTTTTTTTATTTGCATACAATAATATATAATATATATATATATATATACTATATATATATATAATAATATATATATATAGATATATTAAAGATTTATTATATATATTTATAATATAAGTTTTTCTTTCCTTTCTTCACCTTCCTCTTTGCCCCATAGATTGGGGGTAAGGGGCTGTACAAGCATCGGAAAAGAAAAGCAGGTATGGAGAATGACAAACGGTCGAAAAAAAGCCCGAGCTTGACCCGCCATCTCGTACCAGTCATTAATTTAGGTTTTCCGAACCAGAAGAGGCCGATACCGATACCGATACCGATAATCTATTTTTTTTAGGTGCCGATACCGAATCATCAAGATATTTAATTAAATATAATAAATACAAAGTAATGAATAGCACATTTGTGCATGTAGCACTCAAGATTGCATTCCCGTACAAACATACATAGTCAATGTTTATATTTCATATTTGGTTTGCCCAATTTTAATTATTTTTTTATAAATTAAAATAGTACGGTATTTAAGGAATAATTAATTGCAAATAATAATATTAATACTTCTTTCATGTTTTGTTTTGTCGCTTAAAATATTTTCCATTTCCTTAAATGGAAAGTATTAAGCAAAGGAAGTTCAGTTATCCCAACTTTAAAATAATGTATTTACAAATTTACAAGAATAGATTTTTATCTAGCTACAACTAGTAAAGAATAAAATAATGAATAGAAGAGACTACGTCAATTAATACAGCGAAAGTTAAAATAAAAAACGCTATTACTCAAACATGGATATATATATAAAATACCCTTTAAGATAGATATCATCAAATACGCAAGATTCAAAATTCCAAATTGTGATTGGCAACAACTCTTACCCCGTCGGGCTATATCTGGCGAGAGACTGTTCCTTTTTTGGGGTGTTTACTTCCTAACTAACTACACTATAATATAATATCGCTCTCTTCTGACTGATGAAGAGAGGTGCGGATCATTATTTGCCTGCGAAGCCAGCGGATAATAATGAAATCCTGTCCCATTTTTCATCCACTGATGAAAGGATTCTCTTCTGTAGGCAGCATCTTCATGTTATTCGTAGATCTCACTCTCTTCAACAGACTGCAAACTTGAATTTCTGCTTGCTCCTTTCGATGATGTCTCTTCAGTTTTTTACATGAGTCCTGGTGTGGATTCCTGAAGGTGATAGCAGATTCGGCCTGAACTTATCAAGTCTAACATATCCAAATCTCATATTCAGTGGTTTATTTCTGACAAAAGCACCAACGTCATATCAGTGCGTTCAGGGGTTGCAGATAAGCGGCTTACCACTCTCTCTCTCTCTCTTTTTTTTTTTTTTTTGTCAGTGAGCAAAATGTTGTTCAAAATGATTTCCAGAGTGTTCACCTGGAGGTCCAATTCTTGTGGGGTTCAGCTAGCTTAAGAATTCTTATTAGAACCATTTATTATTTTATTTTTTACAGTTGTCACTGCCGCTCACGGCAGAAGCACTATTCAAGGAATGGTGTTGAACGCCTCAAAAATCCATCTAACGCAAATTTACGCAGATGAGCACATAAGGTGCAGGCTTTAAAGTGAGGGAAATTAAATGAGTAGGAACCAGATAGGAAAGAATTCACAGACAGAGTGGCAGGAAAGATAAGAAGCACCGAGCGAACATCTGGAGTTACTAAATAACAGTAAATCATGTGCTCGACACAGGACCCCTGTGGCACGAGGCGTCGGTAAAGGTGGTGTACGCGACGTGGATGTTCCTCGAGCTTGCCTCTACAGTACCTATAGAAAGGGATATGATAGCACACATCGCGCGCAAATTATAAAGGGTAAGTGAACTAGAAAAGGTACAGGCATTATAAGTCTTTTGGCCTTTGATCGAACCCTCACTAAAATGACGATGAACAGCCCGCCCTACAGGATATGAGAGCAGGTATCCATATAAAGGGCGGATGAGACCTGTATACGGTGAGTAACTGAGAAGAGGAAAAAAAGTCTCGCACCTTAAACAGAACTCACAGTTTCTTTGAGGCCGCCTATGCCCACTCCGTGATTTGAGGTTAAGAACATTTTTTGTTTATGTTAAGGCCAAGGATGTTTATATATTGTCAACAGGAGAGAACGAGAGAACCGTCGAAAAGATAAGAAAGTTAAGGTGTCTTAGAGAGAGAGAGAGATTTTTAAGAAGTTGTTTTAAAGAATTAATTTCACAAGCTGAGACCCCAACCTGAAATTCTATCCAGATCAGCGAAAAGAGAATCGGAAAGTTGTAGACGCGAGGCAATTCTAGAAAGTAAAAGAGGGAGCAGAATTGAAATAGAGTTGAAGAATGAAGGGTCACGTCATGACATATGGTGGATAGAGTTAGATAGTGCAGGTGAGAGATCAGTGATGAAAAGCAGGAATAAATAGAAGACATGACAGTACCCTGAGAACACCACTATTGAAACAAAAGAGAAGTCGCCCCATCAACAACCGCAACATTGAGCGATTTTGAAAGAAAGCTCAAGACTTAAGTAAGCAAAGAGAAGGAACCCAAAGGAGGGAAGCTTGGAGAGCAGTGAACCTGCCATACCCGAAGCTTTGATTTGTCAGGCACCACACAAGTCACCGTGTTCTAGGGCGGAAACTTAAATCTGTTAAATAGAAAGTATATTGCCAGTGATCTCTAGCACGAAGCGCACTGGTACTTCAGAAAGAAGGGAAAGCGATTCCAGATGATCTAAGAAGTGAGATTGAGAAGGGTTTCACAAAGATCTTAGAAGAATACAATAGAGCTATAAGGGATAGTTATGATAGGATAGAGCATCAATCATTTTTCGGAATAGGTTGGACATATGCGCGCATTTTCAACACTGAGGGAAGTGCTAGTATTAGGCATAGAGAATAAGTTTTGAACGAGGTGGGGTCAGCACGAAGTACAACTTCATCAAAACTCGGAGAAGGAATCACATCCGGCCATCCGGCTTCCAATGTTTAGATTCAGGAGGCTCATGCACCGACAAAATGATATTGACAGGTAAAGCTAGGACACATGAGAGGAGATAGAGGAGGAAGAGGAATACAGAATCGTCAGGGTTGAATTAGGAGAAATTAGGCAGGGGCCGAAGAGATGATTGGCCTTTCAGTTGGAGTAATTAACAACAGAATATCAGAGCGAATAAAAAGGAGGAAATGAGGATAAGATGTTGTGAGAGAATGTTTTTGGCATGGAGGCGAGAGAGATTTGTTCCAGTAGAGAACAAGAGGTCATTGCTTTTCGTTAATGAAAGTCCACTTGCTCGTGCGAAGATATCCCTCAAGATTTTAGCTATTGAAAATTGGGCAAGAGTGATAGTAGAAACGAGAATTTTTCGCACACCCGATAGCATTGTCTTAGAATGAATGGTCAGGGGAACAAAGCACGATGACATGGATTTAGTGAGAAAAAGATTAGTACAAGAAGGAATGACCTGCTCATCCCATTACAATTACAGTTCCCACTTTATCGCAGAATCTGAAGCGTCTTAAGAGTCAAAGCAGGCACTTCAATTATAGTTAGCGTAGAGCAACGCAATACCCCCAATCGACCTGATCAAAGTGCCAGAAAAACACGCAATAGGGCAGGATGGAGATGTTGGATGGAGAAAGTATTAAAAATTAAGCTGATATAAGGTTGTTGTCAATTTACCGATAGGAAGCGAAGTGTGTATTTATAGAGATGAAGGACTAGTGGTGAAACGGTCAAGCGTGTGTTCAGATCGGTTGGGACGATCGGAATGTGTGTAGGTTATTTAATTCGTTGTTCCAGATCGGTGAGAATACTAAATGATTCGGCTTCCCTCCGCACCTAAATCAGTCCGAGAGGAACCCCAACAATTCAGTTTTTGTGTACATTGAAATCCCTTAATAGAGACCCTCAGTATTTGGATGAGAGATATAACAGTCTCGTGATTAGTAGTAAGGTAATCAAAAAAGCAAAATCTGTCTGTTAGGAGAAAGGTAGCAGAGCATAAGATATGTAGTAAAGGTAAGAAATATTAAGCCACAGAAATCGAAAGTTAGGAGATCGAGATCCCGAGACGTGTTAAGGGACTGTTTATATTTACAAGGCAAATACTCTCCACCCTTCAAACGGATATTATAAAATAATGTTATAGTTGGATATATTAAACCAGTTAGAAGGATGAATTCTAGCCATCTGGGTCTCAGACAAGAGCATAAATTAGGTTTAGAGTTAGCGAGGTAGTATTCCATGGATGCAGAGTTATGAGTGCAAGCCATTGATGTTGTAAAGTCAAAAGAAACCACGCCTGTGCAAATCTGCTAATACACGCACACGGCAATCACACACAAAAGAAAAAAAAAAAAAAGAAAGACAGAAACAAATGCCAAAATCGGAATAGGAGTAAATGAGTGAAATTTATTCGTTGTAGTTATGGAATGATAGAGAGGTGGTTGGTGTGCTCAAGGGTGTTACTTAATTTTAAAACGATAAAACTTTATAGCAAATATCTAAAATATGAATAATCCAGAAAGTTTAAAAAACACCAACGGCACCACAACATCCTCACGAATAGCGTACAAAAAAAATTATTGATCAACAAGAAAAATAATAGAATCTGTATAAATTATAATATAATAGTGTCCAAATAGGTAAATTACGCTAAAGACCAAGTTGAAGAAAGTCGCGTAAATCTAAGTTAAAGGAATCGAGAAAAAAAAAAACATAACTTGGAACTAGCTATCTATATCGAACTAGATTAATGTATTGAATCAAAGTTTTCATGATTTTCACCAAAGTAAGAGTATCGGCTAAGTACTCGGCAGTTTACCGTACCATACCGATACTACTCTCAAAATTCCCGATACTGATACCGATAAATGCGTCAACTTTTAGTAGGTCCCAATCCAGATTTTCTTTTTTGGTTATTTTATTCCAACTTTCAGTTATATATATATCTAATATATATTATATAATATTATAATATAATAACTATATATATATTATATATATATATATATATATTAATATATATATATATTATTATATATTTATATATATATATAATTGCGACAGTTGGGTGCTGGTTTGGTACATCGCCGCCTAAAGTTCGGATTCCTGTGGTCCCCCCCGTGTACCCCCTGCATAGGGGATAAAGCACGTTAATAGGTAGTTTTATATATATAATATATTAGATAATATATTATATATATTATTTATTATATATATATTTATATAATATATAATATAATAGATATTATAATAATATATATATTATGTCATTATCCCCTTTCGCTTCCCACCAGATGTAGAATAGGTGCGTAACATGCACAGAAATAGGATAGTTACAGAGAAGTAAATTTAAAAGAACACCCCCCCCCCCCAATTTCATACCCCTCTCCAAACCCCTGTTAGGGCTGTCGCAGTCAAAATAAAAAATCACGACTAGGATTTTCACAACTACTGCAACGGACGCTCAATGTAGAATCCATCCCTTGTCCAGGTGACCTACAAAACATACAAGCTCCTCACAAAATCGCCCATCACTCCATATTAATCACCTTTATTCTCCTCTGCAACTGACATTCCTTTACTGACGCATTCCACTTTTTCTTCAGTCTCCTAGCTGGTCCATTCCCAGCACACACACACCACTATACATCCAATTAGCCAGCAGACTATCATCTATACTTTCCATAAAGTAAAACGCTCTGAAATTTTTCTCTCATTTACGATTTTATTCACACCATACAATCTCTTTATCGTTTTGATCTTACCTGGCATATTTATCAATTCTTCTCAACACTGATTGTCTCATCTCAACAGATTGTCAAAGATCTAATGCCTCTTATTCCATTACATAGTTTCCCTAATATAACTTTAACACAGACAATATCCTCCCAAAACAGTCTACATTTCCTTTCAAACCGTTTTACACCTTTTATATGGTGATGTTGGTAGGCTTCTAAATGGAAGATCAAAATATGTTGACGATAGTGTATGCTGTGTAAGAATAATGGAGTTGAAAGTGATTGGTTTAATTAAATTAGTGGAGTGAGGAGGAATGTGTTAGTCTCCTTGATTATTAAATTTGCATATGGATGGGGTTATGAAAGAATTAGAGAATGAAATTAGAGATTAAAAACTACGCTTGAAGCGTTCTTTTGGACGAACGTGGATGGGTTAGTGGATAAGGCGCCCGGTTACTGTTACTCAGCGACGCGGAGGTTCAGTGTTTGAATCCCGCTGATAAAGAGTAAAATCTTCTGTGACGCATTCATTTAAAAAGGATTTTACTCCCATTTTAAATGAAGGTCAATTATGGGAGGGAAAACCCGGGTTTGCCTTTTAAAAACTACGCTTGAAGCGTTCTTGTTTTGGGGACGTGGATGGCTTAGTGGATAACGCTCCCGGTTACTGTTAACTCAGCAGACGGGACTTAGTTTTTATTTTTCCGCTGCTGAAGAGTAAAATCTTCTGTGACTCATACATTTAAATTGTGACTCATTCAAAGTATTAAATGAGTCACAGGAGATTGTACTCTCCCCTCAGCAGGATTACGAACGCTGGACTCCGCGTCGCTGAGTGAACAGCAGCCGAGAGCTTTATGACACTCAAAGCCATTCCATATTCCGATTAAATTGAAATGAGTCCAGGGAGCATTTTATTTCATCACGGATTCGAACACTGGGACTCCGCGGTGCTGAGTTAACATAACCGGATGCTTATACCCACTAGGCCATCCACGTCCAAAAAGAACGCTTCAAACGTAGGTTTTAAAGCACCCGGTCCCGGTTTTCTCATCGCATAATTGCTGAGTATCAAAGGCCTGGCCCCATTAAATGAATAGTCACATGGAGTTTTACTCTCCACTCAGCGGGATTCGACACTGGACTCGCGTTGCTAGAGTTAAGAGAACCGGATGCTCTAACCACAGGCCATCCACGTCCCCAAAAAAGAACGTTCCTCAAACGTAGTTTTTTAAAGCACCCGGTTTTGCTCCCCCCATATTTGATGAGTACTCAAAGGCCTGGCCCCATAAATGATGAGTCACAGGAGATTTTACTCTCCATCAGCGGGAAAGTGTTAGAATGAGAGAGAAATGGAAGGGAGTTGAAGTGCCCTAGCCTATAAATGCGGTTAATTTGGTTTTGATTTGATTGTCTATTTTATAGGAGTTGAGGATTGGTTGAGAGATTTGGAAAGGGGTGTAAAAATGAGGGGTTTGAAAGTAACCGTGAGATAAGAGAAAGGTTATGGTGGTGTGAGTGAGGACAGTCCTCGTTTTGAAGTTATGTTGGAACTGGTGAGCGCAAACTGAAACAAGTGTCATTAGTTTAAATATTTTAGGATATTTAGTGTTGGATGAGAAGGAAATGGATCATGCAGGAGTTGTAGTGGAATTGAATGATAATGAAGGTGGCGGAGCAATTAATCCTTGTGGATGTAAAGGCCTACTAGTCTGAGTTGCGGCTAGGGCTTACATGAGCGGTATTGTTCCTGTGTTTCATGGTATAGTGATGAAACTAAGGTCTGTAATAAGTAGGTAATAGACTAAAGACATGGTGTCGATGGAATTGGACAACCTTAGGGGGTGTTGGGTGTGAGCAAGAATTTGATAGTGAGAAATGAATGTTCTAGGGAGTTGTGTGGTGTGAAAAAGGAATAAATAAATAAATCACGTAATGCAGAATGTTTGGCTCATGTGGAAAGGATGATGGATGATAGTTGGGTAAGATGATGTATAGTGGTGAGCTGTGCTGGGAATCGACCGACTGGGAGACCAAAAGAAAGGGGATTGAGTCATAATCAAGGAATGCCTGGAGAGAGTAATTGATTTGGTCAATGGCGAAAAATAGGTGCATAATAACGGAATGAATGGCGGGGTTTTTGTGAGGAGGCATGGTTGGGGTCCCCTAGGCCAGGGATGAGCCCCTTACATTTGACGAAATGCCATGGTTGAGGTTCCATCGTGTCCGTGAAGCTCATAGAGGGATTTCTTTCTGAGTGGGTCCAGTCTCTACTAAAGGGGTGTAAAGGGGTCAAGGCTGGCTTCTTTTGCCATACGTGCGTCTATATCTTCTATATCTGTTTCAGTGCATGTTTGCACCTTACCACCCCCTCCCCAGTGCTTGGGGAGAGGAAGGTGGGTGATGATATATATAATTATATTATATAATTATATATATAATATATATATATTATTATAATAAATATATATATATAGTATAAAGTATATATTCATATATAATAATATATATATATATATAATATATATAATATATATAATATATTATATTAATATATATTATATATATATAATATATATATATATATATATTATTATATATTATATATATATATATATAATAATATATAATAATAATAATAAATATATTTATAATATAATATTATATAATAATAATAATAATAATAATAAAAATAATATAATAAAATAATAATAATAATATAAGATAAATATATAATATAATATAATAATATAATAATATATAATAATAATAATAATCATACAAATATGTTATTAATAAATAATTTAAAATAATAAAATATAATATAAGAATAATATAAAAGATAAAGATAAATAAAATAAAAATAAAATAAAAAAAATAATAATAATAAATAATTAATGAATAAAATAATAATAATTTCATTTGATTTAATTTCCTTAGGGTACATCACCGCCATTACTTGTCACTCAACATCAGCAGGCACCAAGGCAGCTAGTTCTTCTTTCAGCTTCTGGTGCTCATATTTTAACAGCTTTGCGACCTGTTGATCAGCTACAGCTAAAAATTCCTCAAGATGTGGGTGTCTGATTCAATATATTATTAAGATTTTTTTATCAATGTCCTACAAGCTAAGCATCTGTGCGAATGCCCTTTATTGTAGCGAATTAGGATCCATACAGGAAACAAGGGTAAGCTACTAGAGTTATGTTTTAGGTTATTTAATCAAAATACATTTTAGGTAGGTCAGAATTAATGTATACAAATATTTAATTAAAAATATACCTATTTTTTCAGGGATCGGATATTTGAGATTTTATTTCAATTTATAAATTCAAGCCGTTGTTCCATGTGAATATGTCATATGTAAAGTGTGTGTCTGGTTGTTTGTGCAGATTGCTGAATGGGCACGAGAGGCAATATTCAGATATGGAACTGTACATTTGCCTAAATGTTGCATATTCATCCTTGGCACAGAATTCGCAATCCGTCTATTGTATAGTATCAGTGGATAATCTGCTGTATTTTTCTTTGATGTGCAGAAACGTTTAAAGAACG
>JABUQX010048275.1:2500-7500 GCA_015478945.1 Trachelipus rathkii
CATCGTTATAACGGTGGTAAAATTCTGCCGGTTTTTATGGCTGAGAAAGTTGTACCCTCAGATAAATGTGACTTTGCTGTTGGTGTGGTCCCTAAAATCACAATTAGTTTGTCCATTGCTTGGATGAAGGATAACACCACATTCTCGGTGGAGGTGATAGAGAGGGTATATATATATGTAGCTATATATGTTATGGTTGTAATACATGATTATTAATATTAGTATTTTGATTTGTCCGGGAGAGGTTGTGAATGGCGAGAGCCGGATTCATCCAGGCTATGACGTTCAAGATATGTCGCGCTTGGATAAGACTCGTGACGATTATCACACTCCTGAAGACAGGGCTATTGAACGCCTCTGCGAGGTCTAGTGCAATCTGCTTCCTCCTCTCCTTTGGCTAAGGCTTCAATTTTTAACGAGTTTTTAAAAGTTATTGTATGGCGCGGATAATTTGGCATTTCCTCAGATGCCTTATACGGCATATATTTCAGTTGTGTTGGTTAGGAGATGTGAAAAGCATCGTTCGCATATAGTCATGAGGTGAGTGATGGGAGGTATAAATTGCCACTTACATGCCCCGCTCTCTCTCTCTCCTCTCTCTCGCTTCTCTCTCCTCGTTCTCCACTCTCGTGCGTTCTCATCATCTTTATAATATAATTATACATCTCCGCACACTATCTCCTCTTTAAAAAAAGAGATGTAGAGATATGGGTATTAGTGGATTCGATCAACGTATCACTTCATATTATTACGCTCAGATAGATAGGATATGATATTGTAGCGTATGTTAGTATAGTCCGATTCTAGTGATAATATTGTATTAGTTTTTCACTCACGGCCGGTATGGTCTTCTTATCCTCATATCAGTTCCACTAGCGCTCACTCACTATAAAACATATCTCTACAAGCATTCTCTGGTTTAATAATTGGTCGAGCAGATATATAGTTGGATTCGGCACTCCAGGCAGAATATTCAGGTGCTCACACGTGTTGTAGTGACCTCACTATATATCTACTAATATTGAGATTGGGGCGCGGTGTGTCATAGTGATTTCTTCTTGTGATCTACTGAGTGTGAGATTCCTTCTATTCGTAGTAGTGTGAGTAGTGTGAGTGGGACTACACTACATTATATGTAGAGGTTATCACTACCTTTTAAAAAGAAAAAAAAACGCTATATATTGTGATCATCAGAGTGGAGTGGTATATTATAGATAATAACTATAACATATCACTATCTACGAATAGTGAGGTCCTGTATTCATAGTGATATGAGTAAGTACTTAGTATATATATATATTATATTAATATAATATTACTATATATATAGTTTATATATATATATATTATATATATAATAGTATATATATATAATAATATATAATAGTGGAAATAAAACGCTACTTTTATCTCATTTTTTTTTTTTCAAAATAGAAAAATGTTTTGCTATGTTTTTTTAGTGGGGGGGGGAGGGGAAACTTTTTTTCATAAATTTATTTTTCATTTTTATATCATATTTATGACGGTTGGTCAGATCTTTGTTTTGTGTATGATTCCTTTTATGATGTGAAAGCAATTCCTTTTTTTATTTTTTGCAAAAATAAAAATAGAAAAACATGTGAAAAAAACGGTTTTTTTCTTGCATAGCTTTTATAATATATTATATATAGTTAGTATATAGTAGTTATAGTAATATTATAGTATATATATATATATACAGTATATATATTATATATATTATAGTGGTCATAATATTTATTTATAATATATAGTCTAGGGCTATGGCACTTGAATTCTTATTCATAAGTATATATTCATAATATATATATATAATATATACTTATTAATTAAAAATATAATCAGATGGTTTATTTAATATAAGTATAGATCTAGTATATATATATATATATGATTAATATATATATTATTTACTATAGTAATATATATATATACTATAATATATATATATATTATATATATATATATATCATGGAGTAATAGTATATATATATATATATATATATATCATATATATATATGGATTGGTCGCATGGTTACCTAACGACCTTTTCTACTGTTACAGGCAATTAGTAAAAGGTGTAAAACGCCACGAAGTCATCTTTGGCGGTAAGGATAAAAAGTCATGAAAGGAATTCTTCCTCAAACGAATGATTTGGGTTTGAAGCGTCGCTCCATCCTCAAAACAAATAATTTAAACAGAAATAAAAAGGACAATTAAATAAATCTATTTATTTTACTTTTCTTTTATTTAAATTTATAGCAAAGTTAAAAGTTGTAAGTTATATAATAGATAATGAATAATAATAATTAAAATAATAATTAATATTATATATAATAATAATTATAATAAGTAATAAATAATGAATAATATAATAATAATATATTAATAATAATAATTAATAATAACTAATAATAATAATAATAATAATAATATAATATTTATATATATGATCGTATATATATATATATATATATAATATATATATATATAATATTATATATATTATCATAGTATATATATATATAATATATATATTGATATTATATATTATATATATATATATATATATATACTATATATATATTATATAGTAATATATATATATATATTATACTATATTATATATATATATATATATACTATATATATATATAATATAATATTATATATATTATATATCTATATATTTACATACATACATTATATATATATATATTTCTAAGAAAGAAGATAGAAGAAGAAGAGAAGAAGAAGAAGAAAGAAGAAGAAGAAGAAGAAGAAGAAGAAGAAGCAAGAAGAAGAAGAAGAAGAAGAAGAGAAGAAGAAGAAGAAAGAAGAAGAAGAAAGAAGAAGAAGAAGAGAAGAAGAAGAAGAAGAAGAGAAAAGAAGAAGAAGAAGAAGATAGAAGAAGAAGAAGAAGAAGAAGAAGAAAGAAGAAGAACTACCAGAACACGACTACAAAGACTTTACAGTCCCCTCAAGGCTAGTCTGTTAAGTGATTTTTTTTTGTTTATTTAATTTGTTGAATGTGTCTACTGTTTTAAAACCAAATCTGTTATGTAGTTTTCAAATAAGTATATTATTTTTTACCTATTTCAATGTAACATATGAGTTTGCTCACTTAGAGCAAATCTGCTTCTAAGCAACAAACATCATAATATGTTAGGTTTTTTTGTTTATTTATTGTGATGGATGTGTCCAATGCAATGTGGACATTTGAGTTTACTCACGTCAGAACAGTTTCTGTTTTCTAAGCACCAGAACATCATAGTGTGGTTGGAATGTGTCACTGGTCAAATGTGAAAATAATATGAGTTTGCTGCACTCAGTAACAGTTTTTGTTTCTAAGCATCAAACATCATAGTGCTGCAGAAGAAGAAGAAGAAGAAGAAGAATAAGAAGAAGAAGAAGAAGAAGAAGAAGAAGAAGAAGAAGAAGAAGAAGAAGAAGAAGAAGAAGAAGAAGAAGAGAATGAAAAACAGAAGAAGAAGAAGAGAAGAAATAAGAAGAAGAAGAAGAAGAAGAGAAGAAAGAAAATCAATCTAGAATAATAAAAAATTGGTGGATAGACTTTTTAGCAGTTGTTTATTTAGTAAGAAAGTTAAAGCGGTAATTAGTGACGTATGAAAAGCTGAATGCATAGTTATAACATTAGCCATTATCAGGACTTGTTTATAATGGGGTGCTGTGGATGATAGCCAGTCTGATGTTAATTAAATGGCTAGATTTTTATAAATGTAAAGTCGCTGAGGTTCGGTTATTTATTAATATTTATTTAGATAATAAATTTTAATTTTTTTAGCAAAAGACTTAATAAAGTTTTAGGTTTTAATGTCTTGTAGCATTGAGTTGTAAAGTTTAGCTGCTTTGTAGTTGACGCATTTTTTTCCTTTTTTAATCATCAGAATGGAGCGTTTATGCGAGTATTATTTCGTAAATTAATTCGATTCTCCTCGCTCCTTACTTGGTATAAGGGAAAATTTGGTTGCAAGATTATTTGTAGACATTATCATTGATATTTTTATGTATTTCTTTTAGTAGTGATATATTGAGTAAGTCTTTAAACTGCAATATCTTTAATATTTTGAACAAAAGTTGTGTATGGCTGTAAAAGTCTCTTGTAGTGTTAATGAGACGAATAAAGCGCCTTTGAATTACAATTACAATATGGATTACTGTTACTTGTGGTTCAGTAGATAGGAAGACGGTAGTAGTAGGGCAGGCATATTGTTCGTGTTGGTCATTTTGACCACAGCAGCCAGGAACCTACCTGAGTCCTTTTTGAGCCCAATTTTTTACCTTTTTTGACCTTTTTGGGCTTGACCTTTTTGGGCCTTGACCTTTTTGGGCCTTGACCTTTTTTGGGCCCATTTGACCTTTTTGGGTCTTGACCTTTTGTGGCCTTGGACCTTTTTTGGGCCTCCCACCCTAATTTTCGACCAGACCTTTGATCTTCCATGGGTCATTTTTGGCCCACGGTATTTTTTTTGAGAACCCTAATTTTTTGGCAACCCTAATTTTTTGGCAACCCTAATTTTTAGCAACCCTTCGAAGAAGGGTTGCGCCAAACGGTTGCGTTAGCAACCGTTGTACGTACGGCCCCCCTAATATTTTTTCGATCATGGGTCAATTTTTTTGCCCACGGTAATTTTTTTGACCTTCCTTTAAGGGCATAGCCGCTTTTTAATGTTTAACCTTGTTTAACCGTCGCGTTTCCCGCCCGCGTGAACCTTTGGGTTCAAATCCTCGCACGGCCGCAGGTGCGACCGTCAATCCAGCCCGTCCGCCGCCGCGTTTTCCACGCCAGCCGCGAGCAGTTTTTCTGCAGCCGCGTTTTCCCATCCGAAGAGAGAGAGAGAGAAAATTCCATACATATTTGTTTGTTAATACTCCCAAACTTGATATATTAATATATATATATATATATATATATATATATATATATAATATATATATATTATATATATATAGTATATAT
>JABUQX010048275.1:12500-22500 GCA_015478945.1 Trachelipus rathkii
TAGGTGCTTTGAGCGTATATTGTCTTTACGTGAGTTTTTGTATATCTGAATTTTGTATGATAGGTTATTCGCGGACTGTACGTCGAGTACTGTGGTTTTGTTGAGTCGGTAGCGTTTGAGTCTGAAGTATCGTCGCTTATGTGGATTCAGTTGATACATTCGTTGGTGGGTTGTTTGTGTCTTAATTAGGCAGTTGCGGTGCTCTTGAGTTGCGGTGGTGTCGGGCGTTTGTGTTCGTTGGTCTTTCTGCGCTTCGTGTCGATTCTGCTTTGCTGATGTCGGGTTCTTAGCTGCATTCTCTCGTGCGTTGGCATGATCAGCGTACTATTATGCAGGTAGAGGCTCTGACGTTGTTTGATAGCATGGTCGACTATGTTAATTATGACTTGTAGCTCGATGCTATACGCACATGGTCATATGATGCTCTAATCGATGTGTGCTGTGCTTGGTGATTAGTGAAAGCGGTATATTATAATATATATATACTATTACTATATATATATATATATATATATATGATATTTATTTTTAGTTATTAAATGTTACTTTATATATATATATACTGTGAGTTCTATATATATGCCAGTAGGATGTTTTATATACGGCTTTGAGTAGCCATGTGATTCATGGGTACGCATCTATTAGGTTTATCATATTATATGTGGTTAGTAGATTAATTCATACATGTTACTTTATATCGTATAGATACAGCGGTCGTAGGATATCGTACACAGGTATAGTATTTTTATGAGTATTTGTATTATATATATATATATATAGTATAATATATATATATATATAATATATTATATCCCTAATATATATATATATTAATATATTATTCTTTATTATTTTTTAATTATAATTATTTATATTTATATATATATCATATATATCTATATATTATATATATACTATATATATATATTATATATTATATATATATCTATCTATATACTACTATACCCTATATATATATATATATATCTTATATATATATATATATATATTATATATATTTTATTATTTTTTTTATTATTCAAAGTTACCTTTATATATATATATATCGTTCGTAAATATCTATTCTGCGCTATAAGTTTTTTTTAAGACAAATGGAATACGATGAGGAATCATACACTGAAACGCAATTAAAAAATATTCTTTTATTGAGTAAAATTACATCATTTTTAGAATTTCCTGAACAATAATAAAATCATTGAGTACGAGATTTCTCGCTGAGAATACATTAACGAGATCTTCAAGAGAGCGCTTTTTAAGTAATCCATGTAAAAAGTAAACGGTATAGAGTTCACATATCTGCGAAGGGAATGATTGCATCGAAAACGATAAGGTTTTCTTGTAATTAAATTATTTAATTTTAAGTTTTATCATTTACAATGAAAAAATATCCCTTTGATTTTTACGCTTCTGTGTCTTTCTTTTGCGTTTTTTACGTAGCTTACGTTTCTTATTTGCCATCCTTTTTGTATCATGTCCTGAAGAGGCCACATGCTGTCGCCTCCTCTTCTTCTTTTTCTTTGTTATTGGTCGTGAATGTTTTTTAACTTTTTTGGTCTTGACCTTGACTGACCTTGACCTTTTTCTTCTCTTCAAGCCCTGACCAGTCATTTTTTTCCTGATTTTGCGTTTAACGTCATTTAGCATTTCGTCGGAAGCGTCTGCCAGTCTACGTTTCAAAGATAGCTTTGCATCCTCTCCGTGGGCTATATCGTGCAGAGTTCCTATACCAGCCTTTACAGCTTTTTTCCCTATGTAGCTTCCGCTACGCTTCAAAAGAGGCACTGCACCTCTCAAGAGCCGGGCAAAAAATCCAGATACGCCATACCCTCGCTGTAATCTTGAGCCAACGAAGTAACCTCTCCACACCTTCCATGTACTCAGACACTAGAGGTTTTCTTCTATCTAACGCGTGCAGTATAGGAAGATAGTTAATCTGAATGAGTGTAAACCGACTATGCACTACTTTAAATAGGTGTAAACATCCTCTCAAGTTTGATCTACAGCCATTCAGTATATAGTCTAGTAATATCTTTTCCGCCGTACGTGCATTTTACATATTAAAGTGCCCGGTGTAAATCGGAAGGCTTTTCCCTCCACATCTTTAATGTATATTCGTATGGAGCTAATTTCGGATTTACTTAGAGGAAGGTAATGAACATTAGGAAAGGTGATTACCTTAGCAGTAAGGTGGACAACTCGTAACAAAGGGGCTGTAACGTTACCTACATACTGGTGGGAAACAACATCTGTATAAACGTACGCTAGACCCGGACGTATGAGCATTTCGGAGGGTGTACATGTATAATGCAGTACTCGGTCTGCGTCATCTTTTTGCTCATGCCAAGTTAAGGGTTTATTCTCCACTGAAATGTATAACCCTCTTCAGCATTAGTAGGGATGTATGAAAGTTATCCATTGTTTCACTCAAACCCTTTTTACGAATATGTATTGTCTTTGGGCCATTTGTGGATCGCTCGACGAAAAAACATGTCACGGTCTCGCAGGTTTACACTTGCTTTTGATCTTAAAGATATTATTACTTTATCTTCATTGGTCCGCATATCAGTTTTGTATAGCAAATCCTTACACATAATACTAACATCAAAGAGGTCGTTTAAATGACTGAAAATAGCAGGTACTGAATTAAAATAAGCTTTTCGCAGAGTAAATTCTTCAATGAAGTATTCTTTTGTAGCAAATGTAGCCGTATTTTCCTTTTTGGGCAATTGTAGTCCTTTTCAGAAAACGGGTACCTTCCACTTGTAATATAGTTTCAACACATTCTACACTTCTGTACACCTTCATCCAGAATAGATTCGATGGTAAATTTTCTATGTCCGTATTTAATATCATTTCACATAATCCCACTTCATACTCTGGTCGTTCAATGTAAACATGGTTAACTAGTTCAGTTGTGAAATCAGCGAGATTATTATCAGGATGTAAATCCATGGATGCTGAAGATGGTAGAGTTAAATAAAAGTGATCTAACCTCTCCATGATTATAATATCAACTTTATTAATGATTCTAACTTCACTTAGCTTTTATATAGAGTATTAACTTAGCAGGATATCCCTCCATTTCACCAGTTACGCTGTTTATTCTTTTCCTTTACCTTTTGTACCTAATATTTTTTTCAATTTTATATTCGTGAGTTGCAGGATTGAACCTGACTTTTTGTATTTCCTGTTTATAGAACCCTCCTTTTATTTTTTCACCATCTAAATCCTCCAGATAATATAGCTTTAAACTGTCACGGCTTAGTGGTCGGATATTGTGAACTTTAAAAACTTCCGTAGTCCAACCGGCTTCATAGCCCTTTCTGAATCTTTCTGCTGATCGAGATACTCTTACATAATCGTTTACCTTTATTCCTGAATTATCTTTTATTTTGTTTTCTTTTTCATCCCTGTACGATGTATAACCTCTCGTTTTTGACATTTCTAAAGGAGTTGACTTTATAGTTCTATGGTAAGACCTGTTATAAGAATAAGCCAGGTCGTCCAGTATATCAATATATTTAAAAGTGTTCATCTTAGTAAAATACCTATGCATGCGCTCTTTAACAGTTCGCTGGACTCTTTCAACTATAGCCGCTTTGTTTACGGAAAATGTATTGTAATAGCTTATACCATACTCCCAGAGCAACTCCTGAAACTCTCGGCCCTTGAACTCCATTCCTGAATCCGTCCAAAATGATTTAGGGGTTCTCCGCTCGTACTTTATAATTTCAAGTACTGCAGTGGCAAACTGTAGCTGATCTTTTATCTTTTAAGGGTTTCAACCATAGGTATCTAGGTTATACATCAAATAGTAAAAAGCACGTATGAAAACCCATCATTATAAGGAACTATATTTAATTCATTTTCCGTTAAATCTAATTGCACACACTTATCGACCTGCTGGAGCTTTTGTTTTCCGCCGTCAGGAAATTTTTTTTCGTACAGGCTTTATGGTAGAGTAAAATTGCCTCTTCACCTCTAAAAATATTTTTTGTAGATAATTATGTCAAGATCAGTGATGCCATTAAAGCAAGACCTGTTAACCCCCCAAAACTATTTTGGGTTCCTCAAGGTTAAAAGTAATATTATCAACTACCTCCTTTTGCACCCATGTTAGCTTACTAAACAATATAATCCGGCTTATATATATATATATATATACATTTATATATTATAAATATTATATATTTATATATATATATATATATATATATATATATATATATAAAAAAATAAAAATAAAACATTAAAATAAAATAAATAATAAAAAATAAAAATAATAAAAATAAAGTTTTCCTACCAAAAAAAAATAAATATAATAAAATAAAAATAGTAAATAACATAATAATAAATAAAAAATAGGATAATAAAATAAAATTAAATATATATATATATATATATATATATATATATATATAATACATATAAATAATATATTATACTAAAAATAAAATTATATATATATATATATATATTATATACACACACGCACACACACCCACACACACACACACACACACACACCCACACACACACACACACACACACACACACAAGCCCTAAAATAAAAAAGGATAAGAAATGTAAAAATATAAAAACATTTTATTTACACTGACGCAATAATATTTACACAGAGGTAGTAATATTTACAGTAATAATATATATTACTTTAATACATCTAGAATTGCCTGAGTCGTTTCTATGTAGGAATCTAAACCTACCCTTCCCTCTCCCGTAATGAACATATACATTTCGGCCGCTGATATCTTCAGAGTATGATTTTTATATCGTTCGCCACTCATTTCCTCATTCCAAACTGAAGTAAAACGATTAAGGTCAACGACCTCTATCATCTTAGCAACGTTGTTAGAGTTAAACATAAAACTATCACTATAGATACCGTAAACCAATCGATACGCTGTGTGTATGAGGTCTTCCAAGGTGTTCGTATCTTCTAATCTATGTAGGAATTCATCGTTCATCTTTAGGAATAACTCGATGGATTCTTTACCACTTATTGTTACGGCATGTGCACTTGATGAGAAAACAGATGTCGCGTTACGGCGCAACCAGCACCCTATATGTATCCTAGGAATGTTTTCATGTAAGGAGAAAACCAAGGTTAAACGTTTGTGATCTTCAGACCCACCTTGTGATATAGCCAGCCCCCATTCATTTACCACGCTGAGGTTCATATAGTCTTTGGAAACCCAATCCGAGACAGCTTCCATGATGACGCTGAGACTTTCTACAGAGATGAACAAAGGCTTATTATAAGCTGGGAGGGGGGCTAAGCAGGTAATGTAGCGATCCCCTGATGGCCTTCTTCTAAAACGAAGGATGATCGCGCAATGCTGATGAACCACAGACCATGATGCTAACTCACTGATCGTAATATTTCTAACTAAGCACGTCATTTTGGTCGTAACACAACTACTAACCACTGGAAGGAAGGAGTACAAATATATGGGTTGCCAGAGTAGGCGTGGGGTTTATATACATGAATAAGAGCTGGGCGGAGCTTATTTAGCTCCGCCCCCCGATTGCTGGCTTACGTTCATTCAACCAATCATATGATTAGGCTTAAGAGTTATGATGGTGAAACATAAGAGGCGGAGTTACACTTTTAGGCCTATTTGCGTTAACCTCGTTCTTGTATATACAAGAATGTTCTTGTGTATTCTTGTATATTCCTGTCCAAAGCGGTTTCTGAGTATTTTATGATGAGAGTGAATCAATTGTATCTTTGTATTCAAATCCCGTAATGTGTATTACATCCTTAACCAGTTTCGCGCTAATTCATTTCGCTTTTTTCTTATTACTTGTGGACTAGTTATTGTTTTGCTCTTACGATGTAATATTCCCTTGTAAGGTCGTTCATTAGGAACTACAGGTTCGGATACCGATGGCTGATTATCCCAATCCTGTAGCCTCTGCTTATTATGAATTAAGCTACGTGGAAAATTAACCCCCTGTAACTCGCGTTTAATGACATCCCATCCTGGTATAGGCTTCTTTTTCCAATCCCGAGCTAAGTCTGAGACCAAGTCTACTATATTTGATCCTTGAAGGGGTTGATCATTAACTACAATCTGACCCAATTCGTTCCAATTTATCTGATCTTTTAAAGTATCATATAATGCGTTTCCTTTATTCTTCAATGTAGGTGGTAAGCTGTTTTCTAAAACCTTTTTAAAATCCTTTCTTTCATATTCGCGCTGTGAAACTTCATTTGAAACAGGATGCATACCTGTATACTTGTCTTTGACTTCTAATAATTTTTGTAATATTTCCTGATATTTCAACCTTTTCTCGTCCACATTAACTTTTGAAGTTAATATATCTGCTAATTCCTTTTCAAAAATACGTATCTGTTCAATGCGAGGATCGAGTAATGTTTC
This sequence comes from Trachelipus rathkii, assembly GCA_015478945.1. Taxonomy (NCBI): domain Eukaryota; kingdom Metazoa; phylum Arthropoda; class Malacostraca; order Isopoda; family Trachelipodidae; genus Trachelipus; species Trachelipus rathkii. Next base: position 18,926 of record JABUQX010048275.1, read on the forward strand.
GGGAATAGGCTGAGGAATAGACTGAGAATTATCCTGTAACTTTGTATATTGTTCGAAGGGGATTACTACAGCCTTCTTCATTCTTACGCGTGATTCCCTGTTAACAGTTTAGACAACAAAGGACCAACTACGGAGAAGAGTAATGGAAGGAAAAACTCCTCCACCCTGTTGTAACAGTTTCTTTTTATTCTTTAAATTTCATTATCGTTCTTAACTTTACGAACAAGTTTGCGAATGTGTTTTGCTGTTGACGACGTAAAACTTTCTCTTCTGATCAGTTTTCAATGGTATGACCTGTTTTACCATATTTAAACAGATCTCACAGATACAGTTTACAAATGCCGTGTTTTTTAGTAATTTCTCTTTTTCTTTTTTACTAAGTTTCTTATAATTTTTCATCAACGGTAAATATTTCTTTATCCTCATTACTCAGGAATATAAACAGTTTCGATTTCGGAAGGTAGAATGTTTGCACGGAGTAACACTCTGTACGTGTTTTTAGGGTGAAGTTCACACATCAAATAACCGTGGGGAATCGAAGTAACCTCTTTATATACTTTTAAGAACTCTTTCCTTTGAAGGGGGAACATTTGACTGGCTAGTACATTGATCTGACTCATATCACGTCTCTGCCCGAAAAGAATCAAATACTGGGTGTTCAATGAGATACTACGCATATGCTTGCTTTGGTGAAAAATGTTCTGGGTTATGAAGAACACCGAGATATTTAGATGATGAGAATAAACTGTAAATGTTTCCGCTACCTCAATATTCACCTTGTGCATAAGGTCATCCAGTATTATTACCTTATGCCCTTTTATGTTCTCTAACGATTTTACGTCATAGATGCCTTCATGGAAATGAATAAGGTTTTTATACTCGTTAAACTTTGCCTGAAATACGTTATAGCACCATATTATTTTCACAGGTCGCTCTTCAAATATCTCTAATTCACTTAATAATTTTAGTATTGCAAATGTTTTTCCGCATCCAGTTGGACCGGCTATAAGACACGTAGCAGGTGTACGGAACATGAATTTATGCACGTCCTCCATGATTGACTTCTGTTAGTTCAGTAAGGATGTAGTATACATAGATTTCCTTTTAAATATATATTTATACGTAACCCTAAAGGTTCGTTCTGCGCTTATTTCAAACTTACTCTTTCGAAGGCTTTACAAATATGCCACTCGCTCAGATCGTTTTCCATTAGGTACGCTCTTAGTACATGCGCACAATCTCCTAATATATATGTGAAAAGCTCACGTATAGAAATCATAGTATGTTTAGGTTCTGGTCCATCAGTGTAAATAGATTCACACCATTGTTTTTTAAACATTGAAATAAATTTATACATATCTATGGATCTCATGAAGTATTCAATGATATCTTCAGAGTTACCAGCAAGCATTTTCTTAAATGTGTAGTATTCCTCATACAGCATATAATATGCCGTATTTACGTGATTACTCAACATTTCTGCCCTTACACTCTGTAATAACACCCTCTTGCGAATCTCGTCCATATACTTCAACTGTTGTATTCCTGTAATAAAGAATCCGTATCGGGTGCGTTTAAATGTACACGTGTTATACGCTCGCCATACTCTTACCTCCATTCTGATTATGTTGTGTTTCTTTGAAAACTTGATAGTGAGTTGTTTAGGTTTCCTCTTCACACTCTGACTGATAACTACTTTTGTCCCGAATAAACTGACCGATGGATTACTACACTGCGAAATGAATGTTACGGCATGTAAACATACATTAAGTAGTTCGTCTGTATTCATAAATACCCTTTGGTTACTATAGTTTGCATGGGAGCTAGTACACGTGTAAAATTCACTACCTTCGGGTCTTCTTTTATAAACAATTGAAGCTCCACAGGCTGGAAGAATTTCCTCCCACTGTACAATGTCCTGTATAGAGATGAAACGGTTAAGTCTGAGCATGATGAACACAGTAAAATAGCAAGGTTCTTTGCACAAAGATTCGGTAACACTTCTTACTCGCCTAAAGGCTACAATGGAACTGAGGGCTCATCATCAGAATAAATATTTCCTTATCCACGGAATGTATATAAGAGGTGTGATATTATATTCTATTCATTCTTAGGAAAGCTTTTGAGGCGATAGGATGCATTTCTTAACCAGTGCGTCTCATGGCTGTTGTAAATCAGAATTAAATCTTTTTAATGTTCCGCCGACTCAAGTTAGTCTGATTAATAGCAATTACGTATCTATCAATCCCACTCACTCGATTACCAATAGCGATGCACCTTTAGAGTTTATAGTAACTGGTTCGGGGGACTTTTACATCGATCCCTGTGACATCCATTTATACTTGAAAGTGAAACTTTTATCAGAAGATGGAAGCGATTTACCTACATCCGATGATCATGTTGTTTACACTGAGAGTAACTTCCTGTATACAGCTTTCAGTCAGCTGGAAATATTCCTTAATGAAACACCTGTTAATTCAGCTACGGCCTTATACCCCTACAAATGTTACATCAACAATCTTTTAAACTTTAGTGAAGATGCGAAACAATCCCACCTGCAATCCTGCGGGTTCTACAGCTTTAAAGATGTAGATAAGCATATTGACCGGGCTGCGAAAATCTCCAAGTAACACCTACGAATTTTACGGCCGACTAATGGGCGATCTACTTAATCAGGAGCGACTTCTACTCCCAGGTGTGGAACTTAAGTTGAAATTGACTAGGGCTGCACCACAGTTTGCTTTGAAAGTAAGCACTAAAAGCGGCGCTACGAGTACTCCACCATCCCCAATTTTCAAATTGTTGGAGACCTATATTTATGTACGCAAAGTGAAACTCACGGCGAACAGACATCTTGAAATTGAAAAATCACTTCTTTCCTCAACCGCAAAGTACCCCCTGATACGAGTGGAGACAAAGATTTTTAACTTTACACCTGGTTTATCAAATATTAATATCCCCAACATTGTTAACGCTACTCTTCCCCTGAAAGTTGTAGTAGGGATGCTTGAACATACAGCTGTAACAGGCAAGTATAAAAAGCCAACCTTTAAATTCCAACATTTCAATTTAAAACGGATCAGTCTTCAAATCGATGGGCATTCACACGGTAGGGATTACGAAACGTCTTATAGCAACATTCCCTATGAGTCGTTGTGCTCTCGGCCTTTCTACGATCTGATAGCTCAAACTGTGCAGTGTAGTGATTCAGGAACGGGAATTACACTACAAGATTACGTTGACAATTCTAATTTATATGCTTATGAACTAACAGCCGACCTTTCTTCGTCTGCCTCTACTCATTTAAGTGCTGTAACGAGTGGATCATTAGGATTGAATTTAAATTTTGCATCGAGAGGCTTGCAGGTTCCTGTTTCAGTCTTGGTCTATATGGAATACCAAAGTCTCATTGAACTAGACAGAGTTAGAAACGTGCTTCTAACCGGATAAACATGAACGAGTCCGAACTTGGCGTATTACTGGTGTCAGTAAAGGGCTTCAAGCATACGTATGCTAGTAATGAATTAAAAGATATAAAAATAAGAGTAAACGAAGGGTTGATATTTAACACTTCA
>JABUQX010048275.1:25000-37500 GCA_015478945.1 Trachelipus rathkii
TACCTTTCAACAGAAATCATCTGGAGTGTCTGCCCGTAATCAGCACGCCTTAAATACTGGTGAATCCGCTGAATCTCCAAATACACGTGAAGATGCCCCCACCCCCTTATCTGAAGCGAATATCCCAACTTCGGAATCGTCGGTAAGTTACAATCTAATTATTCTATATATTACTGAAAAATATTACTGAAAAAAATATTGTTACATAATAGTATGTTACACAATTGTTTATGAATTTTCATTCTTTTTCCAGAAAAAAACTAAACAGAAAGGGCACCCTGGGCGGATTGTAGATGATGGCTCTGTTGCGGGACCTTCACGTGTGGAGGTGTTTCACGACGACGAGGAGGAGGAGGTTGATGAACCACCTACACCTTTCTCGACAGAGTTGTTAAAGGTAACACGCGAAGGATCTACGCGTAACTCAGGGATCATCGATCAGCACCGCTACAGAGTACGTGTCGACACCAGACAGATCTTTAACGGTACTCGTGACATTAACGATGTGTTAGTAGCTGTCATTCACAGTGTGATAGAACAAGTAAGAAGCGTAGTGACATATAGGGAATATACCCTCCGTGCAGGTTTCCTGTTCACGGACAGGAACGGGGGGCAATTCCACATACGAATTCCTCATGAAGAGATATCTCGACCAAATCTGGCTAAGTATTTGTCGGACCGTTTTCTAGAACTCTTTCAGTCTGGTGACCAAGCCATGCTGGACGATTTTGTTGTAGATGTCCAGATATGTCATAACCCAGAGGGTAATGGTCCAATTGACCCTTCCTCTGTGAACTTTATACATCCCCACATGAACACAGTGCAGTTAGGTATAAATAACGATGATAGGAGTATAAGAACCAGTGTTGGATGCGGATTCAGGGCTATAGCTGCATGCTATAAGCTCCACACTCATGTACCTAAAAAGCCAGGCCAATCTGCGCCCAAAATAAAAAAATTTAAACCTCAGAATCTACATAAAATAGGTGGTGAGATTGCAACTCGTTGTGGACTAACTTATGAAGAACCCTTAAAGGCAGATGATTTTGCCGTAATAGAGGAAACACTTAAATGTAGGATCTTTGTTTTCTCTAAAGATAAGAACGGCAAACTCGAAATAATGTTTAAGCCTCACGAACAGAATAGGGACTTACCTCTCTTTGTAATAGGATATGATCCCAAAGAAACCCATTATTATTATCCTTTCCCCGGAGATTCCATCAAGATAGCTTTAGGTAGTGTAGAACCTAAGAATATCGCTGGTCCTGTTTTTTGTCATCAGTGTTATAGTTTCACAGACCATTTAATTAACCATTTACAAAACGAATGCACTGAATACAGGTGCGGACAATGCTTAACTTATAAATGTAAAGCTTTGCCGGGCGATACATCTACGCTTTTACACTGTGCTGATTGCAATCGGGATTTCTATAATAAGGATTGTCTTAAATTACATGAAGACCTCACCTGCAAGTACCTTAAAGTATGTGAATTATGCGACAGTGAGATAGTAGCTGATAAAGGGGGCGATCACCAACATGACTGCATGCATATTAAATGTGGAGTATGCGACGAGAAGTATGGAATAGAAGGCGATAATCACCAATGTTTCATGAAGAAAATCAAGATTCCAACAGATGATGCTTTCGCAAAACGTAAGAAGACATTTACCTTCTATTATGACATCGAAACCTATAATCATAATAATCGTGAAGAAGGAGGACGCGTAAAAACAGATATGCTCCCCTATATTCTAGTGAGTATGCTAGTATGCAATAACTGCGGGGAGGAGGAACTAGACAATTCATCACCGTGTGAGACTTGCGGTACGGCTCGAACTGAAATATTCAAATTGAATTTGGAAGCAACAGAAGAATATGAGAAGTGTCCTGTCGATCTTTTTCTCAACTATATATTCAGATTTGCTGAAAAACATAAGAAATCTAATATATTAGTTGCAGCTCATAATGGAGGTAAGTTCGACAATCAGTTTGTTTACAGCAAACTGCTTGCCAGGCCTACCGTCCATTCCATATCTTCCAACCCTGTGAAGCGTGGAACCAAAATAATAACTATGACCGCTAACCACAATATCCATTTTAAGGACACGTTAATGTTTATGCCCTGCGCCCTGAAAAAACTTCCTAAGTGCATGGGAATTACAGGTGAGCTTTCTAAAGGATTCTTTCCTTACCGGTTTCTTACCCTTGAGAATATAAATTACAAGGGAAAAATTCCAGATAAGGAGACCTTTGAGACACATCGCATGTCCGACAGTGAAAAGGCTGATTTTGAGCGTTGGTATCAAACATTTAACAATAAGGACTACGATATCCTGAAGGAATGTACAACTTACTGCGTTCAAGACGTTAATATTCTTCGTCAATCCTTTGAGAAATTCAGGGGTATCTTCCTTAAGGATCATAAAGTTGACTGTCTACTTGATTGTTCTACCATTGCTGCATTATCATTCATGGTATATAAAATGCATTTCATGCCTGAAAATACATTGGCCCATATAGGACGTACTGATGATTCAAACTACTCGTATGATGGTGTGAAATGGCTTACGTTCATGGAGATGTATAAGGGTCATCGAATCGAACATGCAAGGAATGGTGGCGAACGTAAATTTAAAATCAAAAACAGGTACCTAAAGCCTGACGGGTACGTTGAAATTCCAGCTGAAGACTACGTACCCTTTGACCTTAACGAGTTCTCAGCTTCCCGTCAACTCAACGTTAATGAACAAACGATAGAACTGAATGAGAGACGTCCCCCTCCTCCATCTGGTACAGTCATGAAGAAGATTGTCTTACTCTTCCACGGCTGTGTATTTCATGGTCACCAAGCATGTAAGAAAGGTTTAGAAAAACTCTATGGCAAATCAAGTCTTGATAGGTACAGTACGACCATGAGGCAAGAAGCGGATTACAAGTCGCAAGGTTACGAGGTCATTAGAATATGGGAATGCGAATGGGCGAAGATGAAAAAAGAGTGTGAGGTCACTGTTGTAAACAACAATGATGAAACACGAACTGAGAAGTTAGGAAGATACGTGCAATCAATCGGTAATGAGCTTGCAAATGCGAAACTAGAGGTAGGTGAAGCCTTGTACGGGGGGCGTACAGAACCCTTCGTCTATTACTTTCCACCTACAGAAGGCGTTCAATTGAAGTATCTAGACTTCACCTCATTGTATCCTTTTGTACAGAAAACAAAACCATTTCCAGCAGGTACACCTACGAAACTTGTAGGTAGGGATCTTCCTTCAATAGAAAAGTTCGCCAAAGAAATGAATTCCACTTATTTCGGTCTCTCGTATGTTTCGGTATTACCTCCTAAGAATCTGTACACTCCTGTCCTCCCTGCCCGCTATGACAATCGGCTAATATTTTCTCTTTGTAGAACATGCAGCGCCTCCGGCTATGAAGGAAAATGCAGACATACGGACAATCAACGTATGTTAAAAGGCGTATACTGTAGTCCTGAGCTGGAATTAGCTGTAAAGAAAGGCTATGAGGTTAAAAAGATCCACGAAATATGGAAATTTACACCTTCAAACGACATCTTTGGCAAATACGTTGAAACGTTCTTGAAATGGAAGACTGAGGCTTCGGGATTGCCAGATGGTATAAACGATAAAGTATGCGAGGAATTCATTCAATACCTGCAGGATTTCAAGGACATCGAGGGCGTAACACTTGATCCAGACAATATTAAAAGCAATCCTGGAATGCGTTATATAGCTAAACTACTTCTCAATTCATTATGGGGAAAACTAGCTCAGCGTATTCCCAAGAATGAAGATATAGTCTGTACTAGCTATGCCCAGGTCTGGGACTTAATGAAGAGAGCTGATCTTAAGGTTAGAAATGTCATTGTAGCGGATGATAAACATATAGTCGAAGTGACACATACGGGCTTCACTAATAAAACAGCAAAGGCTACAAATGTAGCTGTTGCATCCTTCACCACAGCTTATGCTCGGGTAGAACTATATAATCTCCTCGATTCTCTAGGGCAACGTGTACTTTACTGTGATACCGACAGCTGTGTGTTCACAGCCCGTGAAGGCCAATATATTCCTGATACTGGAAAATTCTTAGGAAACCTGACGGATGAATTAGGGCCAGGGGATATAGCTGATAGTTTTGTGTGCACTGGCCCTAAATCCTATGCCATTCGGATAAAGAAGAATGACTCGAGTTATGCTTACATCTTAAAAGCAAAAGGATTAACTTTGAACAAGGACACCGAACACATAGTTAACTTCCAAGGCATGGCGAAGATTAACTTCGATAAGATGATTAAGGATGTCGAAAAAACTAAGAACCGGGAGTGGATGGTCTTAAACGACGACAATCACTTCTACAATATGATCAAGGACACAGACGTAACAGCCTTAGCCGTTACGCAAATGATGAGTGAAGATGATGAATCTTCACTTCACAAAGATATCCATAATCTAGATGATGCCGACCATCCACATGTAAATAACGAAAACCATTATCGTGAAGTAAAGGTTCCTGATATGAAAATGCGAGCCGATAAACTAGGAAATGTCATTTTAATCAACGGCATAAAAAGGTTTCGCCATACATCAAATAAACGGAACCTTGTTCTAGGTAGTGCCCGCACTGTAGCACAGGGATATGATGGAACGTTAATTCCATTGTGTTAATTTCAATGTATAATTTTGATATATGTATATTTAATTTCAATGTATAATTATAATATATGTATATACTGTTAAAATAAAATATTTATTTGTATTACTCTTTCATTACCATTTTTTATCTGTGTTGCCAATTATTGATTTATTTATTTGTATTACTCTTTCATTACCATTTTTATTTATCTGTGTTGCCATTTTATTTATTTATTTTTATTTGGGGTTGCCAATTATTATTTTAAAATGTAACATGGCTGTAAAGTCATAGAGTGTGTAATGTATGACAATCATAAAGCTAAAAACTGTAGGTGTCCTCATAGCGCAGTGTATTAAGCGCATGTACTTCAGGTGTTATTGTATGATGAAGGTATGAAACCTTAACATACAGAGAGGTTCACGTTACCATTAGGGATGCGGAGTTCTCTGGTAATTAGCACCTGGAGAGATTCGGAAACCCGGGATACTCTGGCTGACATACGCTCACATCCACGTTCGGGCTATGAAGATACCTTTTATTTTGTTAACGGATGTGAACCAACGGTTCAGGTGGCCTGACGGGCGGGAAAACGCGGCGGGCGGGCGGGAAAACGCGGAAAATGCGCCCGCAGCGCTCGCTGCGGGCGGGGACGCGACGGGCAGGAACGCGAAAAATGCACCTGCGTGTGTCGAGGATCGAGACATCACAAAAGGGCTAAGCCCCTAAATGAACCAACAAAAATTACCGTGGGTCAAAATTGACCCACAGCCAAAAAAATTAGGAGGGGGTAAAATAGGGGGGGTAATACGTACGATGGAGGCTTGCCTTCCATCTAAGGTAATCTTTCTTCGGGAAAGGGTGCTAAAATTAGGTTGACAAAAAATAGGGTTGCCAAAAAATTAGGGGTGCCAAAAAATTAGGGGTGCCAAAAAAAGGTGAAGGGCAGTCAAGGTCAAGGCCAAAAAAGGTCAAGGGCAGGTAAAATCACACTCAGGAAACAACGTGGCGGTCAGAAAAGGTCAAGGGCAAGGTCAAAATTTTGGGTCCAAAATCCCCTTCCTACTACTATTTACTTTCTGGAAAAAAATTAAGAAAATCAAAAAATGCTTTATAAATTAATTAAATTTATATTTCATGGGACTAGAACAACGGCAAGAAACTAGAAGAAAGTGATAAAACCCTAAAATTAAAAAAAAAAATTATATTTTTAACTTTTAATATTCATAAAAAATTTAAGTTAGACTAGGATGGAGTAAGGAATTGGTTAACATTTTCAATGCTTATTTTGCGTTAATGTTTAAGAAAATATTGGATAATAGTTTGGAGACTAACAGTTCTGGTATACATGTAGTAAATAGTAGGACTCAAGAGTAGAGAGGACTAGTGATTCACCTAGGCATGAAGATGAGAGAGAAAGGAGCTAAAGTAGTAGTTAATAGGTCTGCAGATGAATGGAGAGTGGTAGAAAGTAGAAATAACAAGATTAATGATCTCGAAAGTCAGCCTGTGACCTGCAATAACGGGGTTCACTCTTCTCCAAAGAGAGGATCGGAGAGGACCAATGGTAATGTTGAGTTTCCTGAAGGGAAGCTGAGCATTGCTTATTGAAGACCCTATGATTCGATACCTGGATAGAAACCTTTCAAAATACTGATAAAAGGGAACGAATGAGAGTAAGTTATTCAGGTGCCAGAATGAATGATATTGTGGATAGGATAGAGAGAGTGAGGGTACAAATGTAGATTCAAATGCGATAGATCATTTGGGTACAAATGATATAGGACGTAGAAGGTCAGAAGAATTAATAGTAGATTATAGGAGTTTGATTCAGAAGATGAAAGCTAGTCGAAGAAGGTGCAGGATTTCTGGGATTTTACCTAGGTTAGGTGCTGGTCAGGACTGGGGAACCAGGGCTATAGGTGTAAACGAAAGAGTTAAGAAATTATGGGTTTTGTAGCATAGGTTTTTTGAATTTGTGGAGAGAATTTCTGGACAAAGATATCTTTGCAGAAGGCGGAGTTTCCTTGAGTCATAAAGGTGTTGAGCTTTTCACTGACAGTTTAGTGACTTGTCTTTCAAGAACTATGTAAAGTTAGGATGAAAGAAGAATCTGATATGAATAATTATAGAAATGGTAACTGTAATTATGGTGGGATAAATAAAACTAGTGTTGTTACAGACTCAAATAAAAACGATAACAATACAAGTAACAGCAATTCGAATATAAAATGCTTTTACACAAATGCTTATAGCCTTTGAAACATACAAAAAAAAGATGAGCTGATTAGTTATACCTTAAAAGAGAATCCAGTCATTATTTGCTTAACTGAAGGATGGGTTAATGAGCCATTGCATGGAGACTCCTTTTAGGAATAAGAAATAGGCGGATATTCATTTTATTTATACATGCGTAAAGAAAAGAAATGTGGCGGTGGCGGTGGCGTGGCGCTTTATGTTAAAAGAAATATTCAATCTGTGTTAATGATTGACATTAAAACTAAACATAATGTTGAATCTGTGTGGGTAGATATCCATATGCATAGTATATCTTACAGAATAGGGCACTTTATAGACCTCCTGGCCAGAGTCAAGAATTAGATGAGGAAATGGTGAAAGAAATCGAGAAAACATGCCACAATAAAGAGAAAGGTATAGTCATAATGGGTGATTTTAATTTTAATGGCATTCAGTGGAATTCCTTGTCTAATGTGGATTATAGAAGTTCTGTATTTATAAATTGCATACTAAACTTCTTGAGGTAGTGGTCCAGCAACCTACAAGAAATTCAACACTGTTAGACTTAATATTAACTAACGATGAAAGTATGGTGGATGAGGTTAGAGTTGAGGAGAATTTAGGAATTAGTGACCATAATATAATTATATTTAACATGAATGTGATACCTGGGCCCAAATTACAAGTTAATAAAGAAAAGATCTTATATTTTCGAAATGGCAATTTTACCAAATTTCTAGATATGATTAGTGTAATTGACTGGGATAAGGAGTTTAAAGACGAAAATTGTTTTATCACGTGGGAACACTTTAAACAAATTTTGATGAATATTCAGTCAGCATGTTTTAAAGATAGACCCACTAGGGTGGCGAAAAGAAAACCTATTATTTGATGGAATATAGAGATAAGAGAGAAAATCAATGAAAAGTGTAGATGTTTTAAAATATTCAAGGCTAGTAGTAGGAAGAAAAATTTAGAAAATTTAGGAAAATTAGAAATTAACTTAACCAGTCAATAAGAAAGACAAAAAGAGAGGCAGAAATTAATTTAGCAAGGAATAGTAATAGGGACCTGAAATTTTTTTTTAGCTTTTATAAATTTAAAAGTAAGAATATGACAATTGATCTAATTAAAATTGATGAAAATTTAGTAATTTCAGATAAGGAATTGGTTAACATTTCTCAATGCTTATTTTGAGTTAATGTTTGTTAAGAAAAGATTGGATAATAGTTTGGAGACTAACAGTTCTGGTATACATGTGGTAAATAGATTTGCGGATTTTGAAATTGAGTTATAAAAAATTAAAACTTTACTGGATCATATTTACCCAATTAAAGCTTCAGGTTCTGATGGTATTTATATTAGAATTCTAAAGGAGAGCAGTAGTAGCACTGCAAAAGTCATTGCATTTGATTTTTAAAAGATCAAAACCACTTGGTGAGGTACCAGAGGACTGGAAACAGCATAATGTTTTATCTATCTATAAGAAAGGAAGTAAAAAAGATTTGGGAAATTATAGCCCAGTTAACTTAACATCTCTGGTTTTAAAAGATTTGGAAAAGTTACTGAAACGTCATATAGAGAAATATTTACGATAACAAGATATTGTATGACCCCAGCATAATTTTAGAAAGGGTGAATCATGTCAGACAAACCTTTAAGAATATATAGAATACATTACTGCAGCATGGGCAGATGAGATCCAGTTGATTTTATATATTTAGACTTCAACAAAGCCTTTAATAAGGTTTCCAACATAAGGATGATGGAAAAGCCACCGCAATGTGATATAGGTGAGGGCATAGTTGGATTAACGATTGGTTGTGAATAGAAGGCAGTATGTACTAAATAGCAATATATCATCATGGAAAATAGTGAAGAGTCGTGTCCCACAGGGTTCAGTGAGGGAGCCACTTGTTCCTGATACATATAAATGACAGACCAGGGAATTAAATGCATGGTTTCCAAGTTACAGATGATACCAAAGTATCAACCTCAGTAGGGAATAGTGATGATGGATGTATAAAGATTCAAAATGATCTTAATAAACTTCTTGGATGGCAGATAAGTGACAAATGAATTTTAATAGTTAAAAGCGTAAGGTTGTTCACCTAGGAGGCTACTCAAATAAAAGATTTAACTACAATATGAATGGGGATTGGCTTGAGTCTGTGGACCAAGAAAAAGATTTGGGTCTAATTATAAGCAGTAATCTGAAAGTGACTAATCAGCATTTGGAAACAGAAATAAAGCTAATAAGATGCTGGGTATAATAACAATAAATCGCAGTCGTTTACAAGAGCAAGAAAGATAGTAAGCTATATAATAGTTATGTTAAACAGCATAGAATATTGTACATATGCTGGAGAGAGGCAAGCATAGCAAACAAGAATAATTTCTTTGTTTGAGGGTAAGAGCTATGAGGAAAGACTGAAGAAGTTAGGAATGTTTTATTTAGAATGGCGATTTCCCAGAGGGGAGATGATACAAGTCTTCAAAATATTTACATCTATTGATAATAATACGGATACCAATAAATTCTTTATAATACACCACGGACAGGAGACTAGGGGGCAATATAAGAAAATTAAGAAGAAGGCATGCCATCTTGACATAAGAGAACATTCGTTCAGTAATAAGGGTTGTTAAATATTGTAATGGTTTGCCGAAGGAGGTTGTTGAGTGTGATTCACTTTCAACATCTAAAAAAGGATTGAATAGGTATACGGATGGTTTGGGTATCATATTGTATATTTTGACTAAGCCAAATTGGCGGGTTTTTAGTTACGATAATTATTAAGGTTAGTTAAGCTGCATGTATGACTATGACAAATTAGTAAAGTTAGTAGTGTGGTTAGCATATACCTTAGCTATAGTTTTTTTCTTTTGGCAGTAGACTAATTGTATACTATGTAAGTTATTGACAAGTCCAAGGGTGTTATGTGGGTTTTGCCTGAGCACGGTGAGTGATTGGTTCTATTTACTCTAGTTGATTGGGATAGTTTCAATAGGCTCATGTGGCTCCTTACAGTCTCTATGCTTTCAAATGTTCAAAGGAAGAATCCTTTCAAAACTGTAATATATATATATAGTATATAGAGTAGCATAGTTATATATATATATATATATATATATATATATATATATATATATATATTATTATTGTTATTATCATTATTACTTAGTAATATTACATATTCTTAACATATACATATTATTATTATTATTATTATTATTATATACATATATATATATTATTATTATATTATTACATATTACATATATACATATTATTAGTACATATATACATATATATATATATATATATTATTGTTACATTATTATACATATTAGTTATATTATTATTATTATTATATATATATAATATATTATTGATATATATTATTATATTATTATTATTATATTATTATATATATTACATACATATATTTTAAAATTATTATTATTAGCGCAATAGTGATTATATTATATATATATATATATATTATTATATATTACATATTATATATATATATATATTATTATATATATATATATACATATTATATATTATTACATATACATACAATACATATAGAGTAGTATATATATATATATATATATATATATATATATATATATATATATATATATATATATTATATATATATATATATATATATATATATATATATATATTATATATATATATATATATATATATATATATATATATATATATATATATATATATAAATATAGTATATATATATATATATATATATATATATATATATATATATATATATATATATATATATATATATATAAAGCTACATAATTCATAAAGATATTAAATAACCATGGAAACATAGGAAGTCCTACTTTAAACATCTCACCTTGCCTACTCCTTACCCTAAAACATGATCTGCTGTTATATTAAAAATATTAAAATACTTTAATGGCATTTAAGAACACTCCATTTACTCTATAATCTATCACTCTTCTACAACTTTGAACTCTCTTTGAACTCTGTCACTACATTTTACTACTACTAATTTGAGATCTAAACCTGAAGATTTTCCACTTTTCTGTATCTATAACCATTCATGGCTTTATCCTTTGTAATATGCTCCACATTTCCCATCTAATTTTTTTCTCGCTAACATTCTCTTCCGTTCTAGTTTTTGCTCTTCTTCTCTCATCTTCTACTCTTCCAGGATTCAGCAACCTAAATTGTTTATCCATCTTTCCTCAACATCCGTACTATTATTAATTACTTAGTACTGCACTACAGTCTAAAGTTTTTTTATATATGAACTCTTCCATCTTTTATCGTCTTAATTTCATCCTTTTAAAGCAATTTTCTTCCCACCCTATAATATGTTACTTAATTTCCACTCCATATTTCTCCTGTTCTTCTCTTTGAACCTTTCACTTTCCTTTTACCTTTATTTCGTATTTCTCTTATTGTTCGATACTTTTCCTAGTTGCAAAATCTTTTTATTTTCACTCTTAATAATATCACTCAATTCTTTACTAACATTCTTTTATCATTTTCACTTAATTAACCATTTAATTATCACTAAGGCATCCTTAAAAATTTTTCACCCTTTTTCCACTACATTTATATTAGCTTTTCCATTAGCTTTCATTTTCCTGCTAATATCACTTCGTGCCATGTTGAATATCCTTCAATTTCTACGTTTTCTACTCCTGTAACTTCTACACATAGGATTCTCCAATCTTTTCTTCCATTCAACTTTGACATCTAATTTTTCTTTAACCAAATAGTATTCGTTTGTGCCCACTGCTACTCCTCTCAAGACAAGCACACCCAACAACCCATCTAACTCCATTTGAATTATACATGCATAGTCAAACAGATCATAATCACAGGTCATTCAGCTTACTCACGTACATTTGTTTACGGACATCTTATCAAACCATATGTGGATTGTGTGCCATGATGTCAACTCTATACTTTAGCAAATAATTCCAACAATTTCTCCCATTTTCAATCTAACTTTCTCCTCCAAAATGGCCAACTATTCTTTTCACCTCTACATCATTGACCCTCGTGCTTAAATTAGCAGAAAGATCTTCCTATTTTCTTCTTCACTATCATTTTCACTTATAAATATTCAGTTTTCATTCTTCAATTTCATGTTTTACCCACAATATTCAGCAAATAAATTTGCTCTCTTTCATAAAATCCCAAACTTTCTTCTTTCATAATTACACTGGCCAACAAAGATTTTGCGGCAAAACATTTGAAGGTCATTTTATAGGTAACTTGTTGCCCTGATTCCGAATATGACCTCCGGTTTCCTAGATTGGCTCTAGTTTTTGAGATACAGGGTGGTCACAAAAATACATTAATAACAACAATTTATGTTAGGTTGTAACGTAATTCACAATAAAAAACACGAAAGATATATATCAAATTGTTAATGAGTAAGTAAATAAAATGCTAATAGGTCAAAACATTCAATTCAGTACAATGAAATCACAATAAATGCATTACAAATCGCTGTCATATATGATTGTCCTTCTGTGTGCAGAAATGTGGACAATCACCGTGAAGGCTCCAAAAACAATTGTCTGCCAATC
>JABUQX010048275.1:52500-55000 GCA_015478945.1 Trachelipus rathkii
TATATATATATATATATATATATATATATATATATATATCTATTATCTGTATATATATAATATATTATATAATATATATATTATATATAATATATATATATATATATATATATATATAATATATATTATATATATATATGGATTCATGGTCTTTTAGTCAACCAATTATAATATATATATATATTTATATTATTATATTATATATATTATATATATATATATATAATATATATATAGTATATATTAGAATATTATTATATTTTTTATATATCGATTGCATGGATATCCGAACACATTTCTACAATCGTCAACTAAAGTGTGTAAGTCAAATTTTAAAAACTATAGAATAAAAGAGCTTCACATCTTTAAAAATATTAAAAAAAAAAAGTTTAAATCTATGTAAACTAACGTAACTCAACATAACCTTACTTAACGTATCATAACCTTACTTAACAAAATTTATTTTTATATTTATAATTTATTTCACTTTGCATTGTTTAAAAAAAAACCATGCTTCTGTCACCATGCGCGCTCTTGTACATTTTGTTCGATAACGTAAGTTATAAAAAAAAAATTTGACTTAAGCTTAATTGGAAGCAGATATAATGGACAAGAGCCACTTTTTTCCATATTGAAAATATCAGAAATATTTCCCGACAATATGTATTCAGTTTTGATATATATATATAATATATAATATATATATATTTTTATTATTTAAACATATTATTATATATATATATTATATATATATTTATATACTATATACATTTATAATATATATATATATTATATTCTATAGATATTATATATACAAATATATATAAATATATATATTATATATAAATATATATATTTTAATATAATATATATATATATATATATATATATATATATATATATATATATATATATATATATATATATATATATATATATATATATATAAATATATAGATAAATATAGTGTATATAAAATAGTATATATTGGACATGATATATATATATATATATATATATATTTCACCGGAGAGAAAATTAAGCATAGAATCAAAGATATTAAATTTCTTAGCATATAATTTACAAAGATGATGTTAAAACCACGCCTGGTTTATAATTAAAAAGATTGCCAAATTGGGTATAATAACTAAAATTGTAAAGTAATCAAGCCTTTCATCATTATAACTGTTGTTCAGAATCACTTTCGCGGAGGGCTGTAATTTAATTAAACTTCTAGAAGGACTTCTTCGGATATAATATGGGATTAGGGATTAAGAAAGTTCTTCATAAATATGGCAAGGGATTTTGGGGACCAAGTGTGATGTAAAAAGGATATGCAATTTTATCAGACCATTGGTTATTATTCCCAAATTAGTTTCATAGTTTATTGCGAAATACTAGCTAACTGGCAACTCATTATTGTTTACATATTGATAGGAAAAATATTTTGACACGAAATGGAGAGAAACTGAAAATAACTCGACAAATATTCTTGTAATTTCTGTTATTCGCTATTTAGATCAGAGAGAAGAAAGATGACAAAACTGCATATAATCAAAATCTTTAACAGAGCAGATACCCTTATCAAAAGATAATCATGCTGAACGTAAGATTTGTTATCGAGTCAGGCAGGAATAAGCCATAAATACCGTGACGTTCTCTTTCTTCCTCAGTGTTTTGTTCCCGCGGTAGTTTCGCGCGCAATTGTTTATAAACAAACATCTGAAATAATTGATCGATGTTAGTGATTATATAAAAAAGTACATTGACTTTGTAATATTTTTAGTGATTTTTGCATTTACGAAATGTTTTAATTATATATATATATATATATATATATATATATTTTTATATATATTTATATATATATATATATATATATATATATATATATATATATTATATATATATAATATATATATATATATATATATATATATATTATGCAAAGTTTGTTTTATAATTAACAGAACAAAGATTGCAAAAATTAGCAATTCATAACCCAGTTTTTTATTAAATATATTATTATAATAGGTTAAAATATATCCGCATATATGATCGGACGTAATAATAATATCTTCCGAATCAAATTACGTAAATGTTTTTGCCCTTTAACCTTTGATATTTTGTCGTTAAGAGTTTAGCAAGTGTATGAATCTTTTCAATAATATGAATAAAGCAGGAAGACGAATAAATTATTGCTCAAAAAAAAAAGTTTAAGGTCGACAAATTCGTCGTGGGTCTAATTTTAACACTTAAAGTTTGTATTCATGGGAGTCATTTCCTTGCTCGCTTGCATTTGGAGAAGTAAATCTAATTAAAAATGTCTGGTGTGTCTTGTGTAGATGCTTTTATACCGAAAAGTAAGTTTCATAACATTTTTACTAGAAATTAGATAATGAGTGAAAAAAAGTGTAGTATAATGGTTGAAATTTGCTAGTAGATCATTGGTGCTAATCTTTATAGTGTTTATTAAATTTGCACAAAATATGTAATGAAT
>JABUQX010048275.1:57500-83954 GCA_015478945.1 Trachelipus rathkii
CGTCTAATGTCTTGTCCTTTTTGGTATATGTGGGTTGTCTTCATTTAAGAAAATGGTATTTCTTTTTGATTGAATATCATGGTTTCTTCTATGTTTAATGGCGTTTAATATGTTTCTGATTAATATTTTGACACCCTAATTAGCAAACCTCGTAACTAAAAAATGACAAAATTTTCAGGAATCAAGTAATTTAATTTGCTATTTTAGTTTTATTCAGGAACTATATTTTGATATTCGTGTATTATAATCTAATAAGCTACAGGACTGTTTTGAAGTTGTTCAGAAGTAAGGTAGATTTTAAATTGAACTTACAGATGGTGCAAACATCTTTAATTTTGAATAAAATCGAGTTTCATGGTTTGCTAATTAAGGTAACGAAAGTTGCTTAAATCTCTCTTGGAGGATTTTCCTATGAAATTGAACCACCTAATAATAATAATTAAAATAATAATACTAAAAATAAAAATAATAATAATAATAATAATAATAATAATAATAATAATAATAATAATAATAATAATAATAATAATAATAATAATAATAATAATAATTATTTAATAATGTTCGTTTGTTAGTATTTCACTTGGACGGGTTTTAAATGTTAACCAGATTGAGAGGTAAATTTTAATAGCTTTTAATTATTATTTAACTTTTTTAAAGTTCACACCTCACCAGGGAATTTCTCTTGAGAGTTTTTCTATAGATTAGAACCAGGAAGCTTCGCTCCAAAAGTCTGGGTTTTCTTTAAATACCATACGCTACTGTACTGTGCATTCTCGCTTAACAAATCATATTGAAGTCTCATAAGAGAAACATTAATTTAAATTAACAATACGGCAAAAAATGTTAGAGAATCGTTGGTTCATAATGGACGAATGGCAAAAATGTCAAAATTTTCAACGCCGAAAAGAACGGTTTACTTATAAGAATGTAGCTTCACAGATTTATTTTCTAATAAAATTATTGGAAAAATTCGTTTTTAACAATTTTTTACATTTTTTCGTTGTGAATTTTTTTTAATTGAAGAAGAGTTTTTGAGATTTCATTTAAATTCACGAGGAGGAGCTTTTCAGAATCCAATAAAATTAATAAGTAGAACTTTTTAGATTTCTACTTAGACGTGTGTTTTAGCGTTTTAGCGTTTTAGCGTTTTAGCTTTCTATTCATTGTGCATCAAACAATAAATTTGTTTACTTTTTTGTTCACATATTGAAATTGTCTATTAATTGTCAAACAAATTTTTCATATTTTTCATTATTAAAAAAATATTTAAAGTGTAATTTATGAAATCTCTTACCAGACACAATCTGTTCAAACTCGTGACATATCATTGATCGATGAGAGACTTTAATGAAATGAGAGACTTTTGGATTTTATTAAATCTCCAACCAGTGTTTTTTATATAAATCATAATAACCATACTAAAGCTGAGGTTAAGGCTGGGGATTGTTTTCCGTGATTCCGACTTCCTGGGATCCCGGTTGATTTTGGCTGCGGGATTTATCCCGGGAAATTTTCTTAATACCGGGATTTTCTGGTCTGAATTACTAACTTCAATATACAATACTTAGTACTTACACACACACAAGTATATAACACCCTTATAATATATATAACTATTACTAATATATAATATATATAATATATATACATTACATGTAATAGGTGAAATATACTATACAATACTATATACTTTATTAACACAACACCCAAAGAAACCACCACCGAACCCTAATATAATATAACTATATATATTATATAATATACTAATATTATACTTAAAGATGTTAATATTGCCTAATTATCGATATCACTATATAAGACGTAAATAAACGCAAAAGCACAACTAATCATGGAAGGTAAAGAATTTACTGCTTCTCTGGAATTGAACCACCGCCATGTTTGCGAATGAGCGACAATATACTGCTTTCACTACTGGACCATCCCCCCAAACCCAAAAAGTGGATTCAAGAACATTATATGTAGCAACCTAGACCCTTCAGGGTGATCTATCACCAGGGTGTCCAGCTGTCCTTACTCCTCGTTCACTATTGCAGATGTTAAAATATTGCCATATTAACCGCAATATATAACGATGTAAAATAAGAACGAACAATTAATATGGAGGTATAAGAATTTACTGCTTCTAGCACGGGATTGAACTACCGCCATGTTTGCGAATCGAGGTCAATCCGGCAAAGGTAAATTCTTTACCTTCCCAATAATTGTTCTTTCTTTATTTACATTTATATACTTGCGATTAATATGCAATATTTAACATCTACAATATAAAGAAAGAGGGATAGGAAGGCTGGACACCTGGTGATGTCGCCTTGAAAGGAGCTCGGATTGGCTTATATAACTATTCTGAATCACCTTTTTGGGTTGGGGAAATTGGGGTGATGTCCACTGGTTTAGCAATGGGTATCTATGATCCTCATAAGACAACATGGCGGATCGTTACAA
Organism: Trachelipus rathkii; assembly: GCA_015478945.1. Lineage (NCBI taxonomy): Eukaryota > Metazoa > Arthropoda > Malacostraca > Isopoda > Trachelipodidae > Trachelipus > Trachelipus rathkii. The sequence continues at coordinate 59,967 of JABUQX010048275.1, forward strand.
TCCCGGACAGGAAGGCAGGTAAATTCTTTGCCCTTCCATAGATTGTTCTTCTTTTATTTACAAACACACCCACACACACAACACACACACACATATATATATAATATATAATATAAATATATAAATATATATATATATATATATAGCTATATTATATATATTTATATATATAATAATATATATGCCGAACATTGTGGGATTGGGAGATAACTATGTTTCTTTCTAATTTGAGATCGGTCAGCTAAATAAAGATGTGTCATTATATTTTTAATTGTTAGAATGATTCTTACAGTTAAAATCACAAATTGAAAAAACAATTTTCGACTATAATATGAAAAATCCAATATGTGAAGCAGAGAATACATACAGCTCTTAATGGCCTTGTGTGTGTGTGTGTGTGTGTGTGTGTGTGTGTGTGTGTGTGTGTGTGCAGAATCTGTGTTGTGGTGTGTGTGTGTGTGTGTGTGTGGTGTGTGATGTGTGTGTAAATGTGTGTGTGTGAGTGCATGTGTGTGTGTGGATGTGTGTGTGTGTGTGTGCTGTGTGTGTTGTGTGTGTGTGTGTGTGTTGCTGTGTTTGTGTTGTGTGTGTGTGTGTTGTGTTGTGTGTGTGTGTGTGTGTGTTGTGTGTGTGTGTGTGTGTGTGTGTGTGTGTGTGTGTGTGTGTGTGTGTGTGTGTGTGTGTGTGTGTGTGTGTGTGTGTGTGTGTGTGTGTGTGTGTGTGTGTTGTGTGTGTGTGTGTGTGATGTGTGTGTGTGTGATGTGTGTGTGTGTTATGTGTTAGTGTGTGTGTGATGTGTGTTGTGTGATGTGTGATGTGTGATGTGTGATGTGTGATGTGTGATGTGTGATGTGTGATGTGTGATGTGTGATGTGTGTGTGTAGTGTTGTGTGTGTGTGTAGTGATGGTGTGTGTGTGTGTGATGTTGTGGTGTGGTGTGTGGTGTGTGTGTTGGTTAAAATCTCGAAAATCGAGATCGCCAAAACCTTGGTAGCGTTGATGCAGACACTTCTACTGCAGAGGGATTTTTTCTTAAATCATACAAGAAAGAACTTCTCAGTAGATTCTATCTTTTGTGAGAAAATATCGGAGGCACTAATTTTAGGAATAATCGAACGAAAGGCCATAAAGCTCGGGTTGGATTAGTGAAGATATAAAAACTGGAAAAACGTATTATTAAAGAAATGGGAAAATAGTAAAAATCGAGTTGCATCCATTTCCAATCAAGTTCGCTTATATTGTGTTACAGGCAAACGTAAATAAACACGATTGGGTTTTCTTCTCTGAATCATCGAAACAGCATGATTTCGTCACAGTCCGACCCGGAAGAGTGAGACTGACACAGAGCGAAGACAGCAGACCGTCTTTGTGAGAAATTGGCGCATCCAAAATCAAAAAACAGACTGAATGCGTTTCTAAAGACCCTTAACAAGAAGCTGAAGGTCAATCACTTTGAAACCTTTGAGGCAACTGGTGAAAAAACAACAAATGTATAATAAAAATTAATGTGACATCGATCCATACCACCAGCAAGTGAATAGAGCAGAGGTCCTTCTGCTGCAGGACTATTTCATAACCAACTAAGAAATACTAACTCAGCGATAAAAGTTTAAATATGCCTGTGTTCTTACGTCCGTATTACATGGTCAATTGCAAAATCCGGTCTCGAATAAACTAAAGTGATATTTTTTATTGTTTTACAGTACCAGTCCAACTAGCTCTAGTCTGATTAAAAGAATATATATAAATAATATTATATAAATATAATAATGTATATATATAATATATAAAACTACTAATATACTATAAATCTATATAATATTATTATACTATATATATATATAATAACCAATATATATATATAATTATATAAATATTATATATATATATATATTATATATATATTATATATATAATACAACAATATATATATACATATATATTATATACATACATAATATATATAGTCATAATACGAATGATGCAGCAGATGCATTTTTTTCGCATCCGGCGGATGGCGGTATGTTTGATCTTTATATCGCGGCTCATGCGGATTAGATAATAATATATTACAAAATAGTATATAATATATATATACCTATAATATAATATATAAATATATATATATAATATTATTATATATATATCTATATACTATATATATATATACTATAGTATATATATATATATATAATAATAAATATACTATAACATAATATTATAATATATATATATAATAATATTATATATATATATATATACTTTGATACTTATAAATATAATATATAATATATATATATAATATATATATTATAATAGTAATATATATTATATCATACATATATATATTTATTTCGAGTTTTAGCCACAATTCTATTATTTGTGTACCATGGGTACGGAACGGGAGACCACCAACTCAATGCAAACCACCAACCTGCTTTCCCCAACCTCCTCCCTATGAAAGAGATTTTGTTACAATATTTAATTCTTTTTGCACTAGTGTTGAAATTATAAATGTTGTCTGCGGACCCTCTTTTCTTGCCTTTTCTGCTAGAGAGTTATGCTTTCACTTTTCATCATATATTAGCCCAGCATTGCCATAAATAACTCTCCTTTCACTATGGAACATAAAAGTTGGAGTAACAGGCCAGTATTTCCTTTACAAGCTAATACTCAAGCGTGCGGTTTAAATTCATTATTGCTTAATTTATTCCACCCAACTAGATATGATATCATTATGTATTAGTTCATTCTATGTTGCTGTGATAGTTTCACTCATTTGCACTTCATCTTTTGCAAATGAGTGATGTTTCTTTCACTTACTACTGCGACTGTTAGAAATTCTTCCGTGAATCTGTTATTTTATATTTGTAGAAGGTGTTGGTTCTGTAGATTCGTGTTTTTATCCTTTTAATGGGTGTGCGGAATTAAATAGACTGTTCAGTTTGAAGTTTTTCAACTGCAACACAAATATGACGATTTAACCTGTTCTAATATTGTTACAAAAAAAACTTGCCTTCATATATCGAGGGGATCTACGTAAGTGCAATAATATGAGGTAGTAATTTCACCAGAATAAGCGTTTTTTCTTGCTCTAGTTTATTTTATCTTTTCATTCTTTTATAAACCGTCATCTTTTCATTTGAAGATGGTTCAACATGTCCTTCCCTAAGCGTTGAGTATTCTAATGGATTTTACATCGGAGACAGGACTGTAGAAGGCGCTGATTTTTTGGAATTTCTTAATATAGTTTCAATTAGTACTATAATGCAGTGTTAATATGATGTCATTTTCCACATTAGTAAAGAATGTAAGCTTTAAATACGAACTGGCGTAACGAAGCAAGGGTTCTTTGAGCAATCAGTCTTATCCATTCATATGAAGTGTACTTATTTCCAGCGAGCAGTTGGAATGTCTTTGATAACATTAAGATATAGCATATCAAGCCGTTTTTGAATTGCTTCAACTGATCGTCGTTAAATTTCAAATCATTTAAAGTATTTTATCATAAAATTCTTTATCTTTTGCCGACAATAAATATCCGCGCAACATCGGCAGGGCAAAGCGCGGGAATGGGAATGCGGGATCTTTAATATGTGCGGATGCTCCGCGGATGCGGATTGTTACCTCGCCATTCCACTTAAATATATATATATTATATATATATAAAGTATATATGATAACTCATACTATATTAATATATATTATATATATAGTATATATACATACTATATATATTCTATATTATATATAAATATATAGATATAATTATATATTATATATATATATATATCATATACTATATATATATATATATATATATATATACAATGCTGTGAAATTTTCAATTTTAATTACACCTTCAATAATCCCAAGAAATTCCGGGATCCCAGGAAAGGAACATTTTTATCCCAGAATTCCTGGGTTACTGAAACCTGGGAAAAAGACAATCCCCAGTTGAGGCATTATACTCATTTCTCTCTTACTAATACCATTGACAGACTCTGTATAAAACTCTTTCTACTGTATCCCATTAGGAGCAAACAAACCCGGCTTTGACTTGGGATCAACAAACCCGGCTCTGACTCTGGGATCAACAAACCCGGCTCCGACTCTGGGATCAACCATTTTCAAATTACTCTGGTCCCTGCTTCGCCTCCAGACTTCATAGTAAATTTTTTCCCCATTCTACTTTCCATTCTACACCAGTAAAATTATGCACCGCTCCACTTAAACCTTTGCGGTTCCGGGTCCGCAGTTGTGTTCCCGAGTATGTCTAGTCACTGTAGCACCCGTCCTCCACACTCTATCACAGAAATAAACAAGGTCAAATCTTTCCTACCGGTATGTGTATAGTTTATTATGAAACATTCTCCAATAATGTAATTATTTGGTCCCTTACTATATATATATATATATATATATATATATATACTATATTATATATATATATAATATATAATTATATATATATATATATATATAAGAATAATATATATATTTATATATATATATAATATATATATATTATATATACTTATATATATATATATATAGATACTATATTTTACAATATACTATAATAATAATAATATATATATATATATATATATATAATCATCTACCTCCTTTACCCAAATTGGGTGTGAGGTGCGTAGCATTCACCGGAACAGAAAAGTAGTGGAAGAACATGACGCAAGTCGAAAAGAAAGCACCCCTTTACCGTCCCCTCATACCCATAATTGAGAACTCGTCGCCGTCATAATAATCCACCCTATGGTTTCACTTAACTGGGGCAGACCTTCACTGTGCGTGTCTCTGTCAGTGTGTGGCTGAATACCTACGATAAAACAAAACGAACCCCACCCTCATAATTTAGCTATCACGAGAAAGCACCCACGAGCAGCCTATATCCCGGGCACAGGGACAGACCTTCACTGTGGTGTCTCGTCAGTGTGGGGCTCATCCCCTGGGCATATCCCATAACCATACCCTCCTCACAAAACCCCGTCATTCACTCCTATTATGCACCTTTCTTCTCGCCTCAGCCAAACTCACATTCGTCTCCCTCAGGCATTCCTTTACTGACTCAATCCACTTTTTCTTTGGTCTCCCAGCCTGTCGATTCCCACCACACTCACCACTATACATTCTCTTAACCAACCGACTACCATTCATCTTTTCCATATGACCAAACCATCTCAATGTACTCTAATTTACTCTCTTATTAATGCCCTTCTTCACACCACACAACTCTCTAATGCATTCATTACTCATTTTATCAATTATTTCTAAGATTGTCCATCTGGACACATTGTACCCTAGATCTATACCTCTTATTCCAGACCACAGTTTCACTACTATGCAATAACACAGGTAACAACATACCCTCAAGCAAATCCCTTTCTCACTCAAGACTTAATTCATTTACATCCACCAACTATTTAATTGCACAAGCCACCTTTCTACCATTCACAACTTTCCTTCAATATTCAGCATCATCAGTTCCCTTTTCATCCAACATATATCCTAATTATTTAAACAAAGATACTTGTTCCAGTTGTTCACCATCTGACATGACTTCACACAGAGGACTGTCCTCACTCATTACCATAACATTTCTTTTACTTACATTTACTTCAAACCTCTCCTTTTTCACACACCCTGCTAAAGCCCTCTACCAATCCTCTCAAACTCTCCAGATTTGCCACGCAAAACCAAATCAATCGCATTCAATAAACAGGGTACCCTCCGCTCTCTTCCATTCCCCAGCATTGTGTATCACCTCTAATTCTTTCATAACCATATCCATATACAAATTAAATAACCAAAGAAACAACACATTCCTGTCTCTCTCTGCTTTTAATATTAAACCAATCACTCTGAACTCCATTTATTCTTACACACGCTTCACTATCATTATATATATATATATATATACTTTTGATTCCATTCAGAAAGCTACCACCAACACCATGTATAACTAATGCCTGCCACAGAGTTTCCTTTTTAATCTTATTTGCCAGTTGTAAATCTATAAAATCTAAATACAATTTATTTTTCTTCTTATTTGATCAATCATTTGTTTCAATGTAAAAATTTGACCTAGCTCTTCCCAAAGCAGTGCCTCAGTCGCCCGATGCACTTTTTTCAACCAAAATACCAGCATATATCTTCTTTACAACACTCATAAACCAATTCCTCTATTAGTTCCCCTTATCCCCCTTACCCTTATATAAAGGGTTCTTATTACTGCTCTCCTCCAATCCCTCGGAACTATACCCTCCATAAACGCTTTGTTACACAACTTCCAAATAAATATATAATATATATATATAATATATATATATATATATATATATATATACTAGTATATAATAAATACTATAGTGCAATATATATACTATAATATAATAATATAATATATATATATATATATATATATATATTTATTTATAGTGTTTAGTATTTATGACATAACTATGTTCATTGACACCAAATCACAGGCAATACTTCAAAAAATAATAAATTTTATTTTATAACAATTTCTATATACTATTTGAAATTTGAAGACTTGATAACGATTTTAGGTTAATACCATTTTGTTACATATATATATATATAATAATAGAATATATATATACATAATATATTACTATTATAATTATATATACCGTATAATATTATATATATATAATATAATATATATATATACGTACTATTTTTAATACTTTAATTATATATATATTATTTATACCAAATATGATAGATTTCAAACCTTTTATTGCCACTACTACTACTACTACTACTGACTAATGAAAAATAATAAATAATAATAATAATAATAATAATAATAATAATAATTAATAATACATAATTTAAATGAATAATAATAGATAATAATAATAGATAATAATAATAAAATAATAATAATAAATAATAATAATAATAATAATAATAATAATAATAATAATAATAAAAGTCTAATATGGAAAATATTATAATAGCTCCTTAAGGAAAGTTTGTTTGTTGAGAGAGAGAGAGAGAGAGAGAGAGAGAGAGAGAGGAGAGAGAGAGAGAGAGAGAGAGAGAGAGAGAGAGAGAGAGAGAGAGAGAATTTAAGTAATTATTCATTAATTTAATTAAAGATAATTTACCTAGTTTAATTAAGTCATAATTTTAAATTAAAATATGTAATTCTGTATTAAATTAATTTTTTATATATTTAATTAACCTTCATTTTAAAGATTAAAAAATCATAAAAATTAATAAAATATTCATTTTTTTTTTTACATTTTATAATTAAAAACAATATACGGTATATAAATAAATTGAACCCTCTTAAGAAGAGAGTCATAGACCACTTTTATCAGTATTATTATTATTATTTCTCAGAGCTTTGATATGATAACGTAATATGGCAGCCTAATATCAATACCTTTTTTCTAGCTTTTTACTTCATATTCAAATTATTATAAATTGTATTTTGTTGTTTATACACACCTACACTCACACAACTACACCTACAAACATACAAGCCTACACACAACCTACAGACACACACACACACACACACACACACACACACACACACACACCTCACTCACTACACCACTCACACACACACACACACACACACACACACACACACCACACACACACAGCACACACCCTCACACAGATAACACTCACTTCACCCACACACAAGGGAATTTTTACCCTATCAACCCTAGTCTAGCACATATGAGAAAGGAAATCTAAAATGCTAGCACATGGAATCCTTAGTATGGCTATCCAACGTAGCCGAGTTTGTATTCCGAACGAGCATTTTGTAAAAGTGTGCCCGTCAAACATAAACTGTAATTCTCTCTCTCTCTCTCTCTCTCTCTCTCTCTCTCTCTCTCTCTCTCTCTCTCTCTCTCTCTTCTCTCTCTCTCTCTCTCTCTCTCTCTCTCTCTCTTCTCTCTCTCTTTCTCTATCTTTGCTGAAGCTCTTTGACTCTGCGCTCTCATTGTCCTCTCTCTCTCTATATATTTATACTATATATATATATATATATAAAATATACTAATATAATATAATATATATATATATAATATAATATATATATATATATATATATATATATATATATATATATATATATATATATATATATATAATCAGAATGTGGGTCAAAGGACATCGGTGACCGTAGGGCAATAATTCGTCGAAGCGGCGATATCAACATTAATATGACAAATTTGAATAAACGTCGATCTCGTTATTTACAAGACATTTATACAACTCTCGTCGACATGCGATGGAGGTACACTTTGTTGGTGTTCTTTATGGCTTTCATGATATGGTAAGTAATGTTCTTCTTCTTCATTTCATAAAGAGTAAATATTAATTATTTTTATATTTGAATGTTAGTACTGTGAACAATTGTAACTTATATATCAAAAAAATAAATTTAAATCTAGGATTAATTTTATTGGGTTTGAATCAAATTTACATAACCTAATACTCAATTGTTTCAGAAGGAGAGGGTTAGATTTTAATTTTTTATTTTTTATGGAACTTGATGGTAAAATTGCCATTAGATTTAAATTTGAACATAACTTTCTTAATTTTCAATTAATCTGCATCAATTTAAAAATGAAAATGCAAGATTTTTCGAGCTCCTATAAGTTTTTTTTTTTAATGTCTTTTGTGATTTGTTTCGTATTTTTAATTGAAGAAAAAAAAGGTTCTCGACATTTAATAATGTAGGAAAAATAATCCTTTGTCAAAATGACTTGAAATGTGAACTACACAAAGTTGGGTTTATTTATCTAAAAAATTGTAAACAATTGATTTTTAAATCGGTCTCTAATTTCAAATAATACCGATTTCCGTACAAATTTTCATTTTTGGTATATTATGGTTTCCCAAAACAGTTTTTTAATGATTAGTTTTTCTGTTCATCCAATCAATATGGTATTTTCAGAGTGTGTATAATTGGGGGACAGGCACCATTTTTTTATTTAGATTTTTTTTTTGTATACCTAATTATTTTACCTCTGTTCATGGGAAAAAAGAAAAAAGGTTTATCAAACAACCAGCCAGAAGAGTAAACTTTCAAACTGCAAGAATGACAGTCGTTTCACCACCTGAAAGAGGCTCCAAGAAGGAGCGAAAGCTAGTAAAACCAAAATAAAACCAAAATAAAAAGGGAGTAGAGCCCCCAATTATTTATGTTCTGGAAAATACATATCTATCTGAAGAACAGAAAAAAATTATTGCGAAATAACATTTAAAAAATAAAAAAATCGTTTTCATAATTTATCGAGAATTGGTTTTGATATTAGATATCCAAAATTAGTTTTTTTTTATAGTTTTTAGATAATAGACCGCCATCTTTCAATATAGTTCAAGATTTAACTCATTTGGACAAACAGCTTTTTTCCCATACACTCAAAAATGTCGGAAAACTTTTTTCCTTCAAACGAAAATACAAAGCAAACCAATAAAAATTCAGAAAAACACTAGAAGTGAAAGTTTTAGAGCCCAGAAATACCTGCAATTTGCTTTTTATTTGATGTCAATGGAATAAAAATTAAAGAATTTATTATCCAAGATTCCTTTTGCAAATTTCCAGAAATTTTTTCACAGAAAATCTGCAAAAACAACTTTCTCACATTTTAATGAAATTCGTATTTGAAGTAAATTAAAAGTTTGGACTCGTTACGTTTCAGGAATGTTTTTTTTTCGCTAGTTCATTAGGAAATGATATTAATAATAAATTCGAATGGTATACATAATTTTTAAAAAATTTGTATAAACATATATATAAAATAATATAAAAAATGCAATAATATATATATTATATATATATATATAATATATATTATATATAATATATATAATATAAAATATATAAATATATATATAATATATATATATATAATATATTATATATATAATATACATTAGTATATATACTATAATATATATATATATATATTTATAATATAATATATATATATATATATATATATATATAATATATATAATATATATATAAAACCAATAAAGTCTTACATTAATTTCCAAGAAATTTTAAAAATCTCGACCATAATCGATTCAAAGATTCCTGTGAACCATTGGCCGAAATGGGGTTGGGGTCGTTTGGTTGAGAGATTTTAAAAATAAAATAATACCCTCGTATAACCACGGACTATACCGTGAGTGCATGTCAGACATGCTGTTTAGTCCCAATGCGTTACATCTCGAACTATATTGAAAGATGGCGGTCTATTATCTAAAAACTATAAAAAAAAACTAATTTTGGATATCTAATATCAAAACCAATTCTCGATAAATTATGAAAACGATTTTTTTATTTTTTAAATGTTATTTCGCAATAATTTTTTTCTGTTCTTCAGATAGATATGTATTTTCCAGAACATAAATAATTGGGGGCTCTACTCCCTTTTTATTTTGGTTTTATTTACAAAGGAACTAGCTTTCGCTCCTTCTTGGAGCCTCTTTCAGGTGGTGAAACGACTGTCATTCTTGCAGTTTGAAAGTTTACTCTTCTGGCTGGTTGTTTGATAAACTTTTGTAGAAAGGAGACATGTGCATACTGCATAATGGCGTTTTATAAGCTGTCAATCTTGTAGTCTCCAGAGCACTGGTTGTAATTGGGAATATTGTGTATGCAGAAGGCTTCGGATATTTTTTTTATTGGTGTTGCTGATATATTTTACAATGTTGCTTTGGTTAAGATTTATGTTTTCTTGGCTTTGTTGGGTAAGGGTTGAGTTTTGATTATCTGTATTTAGGGCATGCTTATGTTGGTATAATCTTCTGTTATGGTCGGTGGTTTCGCCTATATGGTTTAGGTTACAATTTGTGCATGGGATTTTATAAATACAAGGGGGGTTTGAATTGGGGGCTTTAGGGGGTCTGAAAACTTTTTTTAAGATGATGCTATTAGACGGGATTAAAGTTATGTTTTTCGATATAAATTTTTGTAGATGTTTTATGTCTATGTGGGGTTGGGTATGGATAAAACGTTTTTTTTTTATGTATTTTTTTGTGCTGTTTAATAGAAATTTGAATTTGCTTTTTTAAATGCCTTGATAATTACGTGATCAAAAAAAAAATTTTTTCACCCATACCTCATATAGACATAATAAATCTTCAAAAATTTATATCGAAAAACGACATTAATCCCGTCTAATAACATCATCTTACAAGAAGTTTTCAGACTCCTAAAGGCCCCAATTTAACCCCCCCCCCCCTTGTATTTATAAAATCCCATGCACAAACTGTAACCTTAACTATATAGGCAAAACCACCGACCATAACAGAAGATTATACCAACATAAGCATGCCCTAAATACAGATAATCAAAACTCAACCCTTACCCAACACAGACAAGAAAGCAATCATCATATAAATTCTAACAAAAGCAACATTATAAAATATATCAACAACATCAATAAAAGAAAAATATTCGAGGTCTTCTGCATACACAATATTCCCAATACAACCAGTGCTCTGGAGACTACAAGATTGACAGCTTACAAAACGCCATTATGCACATGTTTCCTTTCTACAAAAGTTTATTAAACAACCAGCCATAAGAGTAAACTTTCAAGCTGCAAGAATGACAGTCGTTTCATCACCTGAAAGAGGCTCCAAGAAGGAGCGAAAGCTAGTTCCTTTGTAAATAATTTTTAGCCTGTTTTAATTTTAATGGTTTTAAAATATGTGCAAATAAAGTGTAATTTCTTACAAAGCATTGGTTAACCTAGGGTAATTGATAAATAATAGATATAAGAAGTGAGCGATTCAAGCTTATTAATAAAATACTATATATAAATATATATATATATAAATAATTATATATATATATTATAATACTATATATATTATATTATATATATATATATAGTAATATAAAATATATATATATATATATATATTATACTATAGTAGTATTATATATAATAATATATATATATATATATATATATGATCCCTCCCAAAGGTAAGAAGTTGCTCTCGAATTAAATATTTAATTTTTTATAATATTTAATTTTTTAACAAATGAAATGTATTATTGACGTCATTTCCTAACGAAACTACTGAAAAAAATAACATAATCCATTCCTCTACCGAAACCGCATTGAAAATTTTTATAAAGGGATTTAGTTTAGGGAGCCCCCAAATGTAAGGCTTACCTGGTGAATTTAGTAAATTCTAAAGTAAGGCGAGCCATTTTATTTAGGGTCTTAAGTTAGGGCGAACCCCCTAAATTTAAGGTTCTAAAGTAAGGTGCACCTTCTACAGTAAATATAACTCACTTTTATTTCCACATTAGTGTTGCGCTTTTAAATCATGAAAGTATGAGATAAGAATGATTTTAGTAAGGATTTTTCGAATAGTTGTGAACCATTATTCGATCAGTTAGGATGGAATAACTTTCGAAAGTTGCTTAAAAGATTTTTTAATATGTCAATTTAAATATAATTACTTACAACTATTGCAACTGGACTTTATCAGCTGGCTTGCATTTGGTTTTATCTATTACATAATACTCAAAATTCATGGTGACGACATCGAACAAACAGATCCAAATTACGAACCGTGTCTGATGAATGTTCGAAGTTTTACAGGAGCATTTTTGTATTCGATCGAAACACAACACACTATCGGATACGGATACAGGTGAGATTCATTTCAAAATATTTTCGTTTACCTCAGAAATTTAATGTATTAAGATTTACAAGGATTGTCTTCAAGTTTTTTACTCTATTTCATCAATATGAATATTTCTATTGATACCTCAACTTACATTTTATTTCAAATCATTTGATTATAATTTTTTTTTCATTTCGAATTCATTAATGGATTAATTTTAAAAGTAAGGTTGAAAAAAAGTACAATTAATTTATATTTATGCAATTTAAAAAGTCTGATTTTGTGGTCTGTCCTTTTCCTTTTCTCCTCTCTCTCTCTCCTCTCTCTTCTCTCCTCTTCTCTCTCTCTCTCCTCTCTCACTCTCTCTCTCTCTCTCTCACTTAGCTTTTAGCTAAAAAATTTTGAATTCCTCTCGACCAAAAATTTTGCTAAATTAAGCTTCCATTTATTTATTATTTAAAAGATATACTACAGAAGAGTGTCCTCAAGCCATTATTGTTATGTGTCTTCAGAGTATAGTTGGAATAATGATTCAAGCATTTATGGTTGGCGTAGTTTTTGCAAAACTAACCAGGCCTAAGAAACGCTCTAATACCATACTCTTTTCAAGAATCGCAACAATATGCTTGAGGAATAGCAAGCTGTGTCTTATATTCAGAGTTGCGGACATGAGGAAGTCATTTATTATAGGAGCTACTGTCAAAGCTGAGGTTAGTGAGCGAATGTTTTGAAGTTTTATTTTAAAATTTCACTTTTTCTAAAAAGTGAGATTTTCTTGGTTTGCAGTATGAAGATTTATTTGGTGGTTAAAAATGTAGTAAAAAAAGATTTTTTGCAATCGTTATTAATTGGCATCAGAGGTGGCATCCGCAATTCGCAATTTAGCGGAACTACCTGAAAGTGTAGAATAACAGCCGAATTCCAAAATTTATAGTCTGCTCTCTAAAACCAAATTCAAATATCAAATATAAAAAAAAGAATTATAATATATATATATATATATATATAATATATATATATATAATATTAAATATAGATATATAGATTATATATATAATATATATATATATATTATTATAGAATATATTATATAGTATATATATTCAGCGCGACTCAGCAAAATAGTAACTCGTTTCTCTCTCTCTCCTCGCTCTCATATATATATATTATCTATATATTACAATATGATATATTATATTTTAATTATATATATTTATATATATATATTTAGATAGTATAGATTATATAATAATAAGATAATATATAGTATATATATATATTAGATACTTGAGTTTTATCTTATCCTTTAAAACGTTTTCTTTAAATTTAAGCCAGTGAGTCCATGAGTTAACTAATATTTCAATTATGCTTTTTCTTCATTATTCTTTTGGTTTTAAATTAAACTTTAATTTCTTTTAATTATATTTTTTTTATTTTATTTGTTAATATTCTATGCTTATAAATATCCTATTAATAATCTGGTAGTTGAATTTAAACAATTATTTATAAATTAGTATTTTATAAACAATTTTATACTCTAAATCACAGACACCATCTCCGCTATTCGATTTGGCACCGCACTGGCGCCATTTTCTAGCTGATTAAATCGGTTATGTGAATAAGCGGTATCTTACCTTTTTGGTTTCGAATTTTTGCATAATATCCCTTTATATTTTGTAAAATTGCATTTATATGACCATTTTCGCAAAAAAAAAAGAATTTTATCGCAACATTATGAAATTTTTTAAAAACGATCGTTTTCTACAAGGGTGTAACTTTCGTGCTAAAGCACGAAGCAGCACGAGTGTTAGGAGTCGCTCTGTTATATATTATTAATCATATATATATATATATATATATATATATATATATATATATATATAATTATATATACTTAAATATGATATATATATATATCATATATATATAATATATACATCATATATTATATATATATAGATATATGATTCCAATAATAAATAATATATATGATATATATAAATATATATAATATAATATAATAGACGAATTTTTACACGTTGGCCAATTTTGTAAGTCGAGAGCGACACCGAAAAATCGTTGTATTTCTTGCATTTTAATAATATTATAGCAAGGACTACTCTGTTCCATATTTTTACACTATTGTCAACAAAGGATATGTTTTAAACAGGTTTCTTTTATTTATGATGTAACATTTATCAATATTACAAATAATGTCGAGTGTTACTATTAATTAATATTACCCCTTATTCAATATTAAAATTATCAGATTCTCAATATCGATAATTTTTAGTTGATTTGATCATCTTATATAGTTATAAATGATACCGACCGTTTATTAGCGATAGAATTAGCCGATTTGCGATAGCGGACCGGCGAAGCAGAAAAAGTTGCGGAATTTCGATAGCAGACTGGCGAGGAAAAAACAGTTGCGGAATTACGATAGCGGGCTGGCGAAGCAGGAAAAAGTTGCAGAATTGCGAACTGCGAAATGTCCAACAAAGTTAGCGTAATTGCGAATTGCGGACTAACAAAAAAGTTGCGGGTGCCCGCCTCTGATTTTCATGATAGAGTAAAAATTATCACACAATTTATTATGTCTTGCAAGCTTTTTAAATTTTATCACTTTCTAATTTCAGTTGGTACGAAAATTTGAAACTCTAGAAGGCGAAGTAATCCCGTATTATCAGTCAGAATTGAAAATAGCGACAGAAGGTGGATCAGATTCGTTGTTTTTCATGTGGCCTCTTAATATAGTCCACATAATAGATGACAAATCTCCCTTTTACAATATGTCTGCTATAGATATTATGAACCAAGATTTTGAACTTGTTGTGTATCTGGAAGGTACTGCAGAATCTACAGGGACGAGCATGCAAGCACGATGTTCTTATTTACCAGCGAATATTCTTTGGGGGCATAGATTTGTTAATATTATTAATTATTCGTATCAGACTGAAAATTATGAAGTGGACTTTAGTCGTTTCAACACCACTGAAGAGGTGAGTATTCAGAAATTAAATTTTTATTTTTAATCGATAATATTTTATTTGTGTTTTTATCAACATCACGAAATTTTATGGCTAAATTCTTAAACAAAGCAGTAAAGAAGCATTGTTAGAAGAAGAGCAAAAGTAATTTGTTCAACATATTTGCATGACAATGTCACGAATCGTTAAATTAGAGTTTAATAATTATGACTCCTTCCCCCTGAAATCTAAATATTTATATAAAAATTTAAGTATTAAAATTAGGGCTTAACATTACCCTTTAAGGTCAACGTCTTCTCTTCATTCAGTTACTGATATCGAATCGTTCGTTGTCGAACTGTCGAGACGATTTATCACGAATGTGGGCGTGACACGGGACAGTGCATTGAGTGTGTTTATTTTCGTCATAGACTTTAATGGAGTAGTTGATGCCAGTCTGATCTCGACCTGCTAATCCATCTATATTGATGATTTTGCACTGTACGTCATTGGAGCAAATCTCCCTTGTATGGTGCATCAATTTCATCTAGCCATCGACAGGCTTTCGTCCCGGTGTGCTGAGCGTGATTTCATATTCACCACATCCAAAACAAAAGTCATGTTCTTCAGGGAAAAAAACGCCGACGAGGATGTCGAATACAATTTCTTCCTATATTATCCCTATGTGATTCCCCCATCCATATAGAGTCGACGATAAGATTCTTGATTCTTTTGTCAGATGAGTGTCTTACGTACTTCCCTCGCATTAATCATCTCAAAGACAGCAGCCGCCGTTCATTGGCTCTCTTACGGCACCTCACTCTTAAGACTTGGGTTGAAACAGAGAGATCATGTTCCACCTTTACATCATGATAGTACGAGCTAAACTGAACTATGGTTGTGCCATCCATGGGCAGTCCTTCAAGTCTTACCTACTTTTTTCTGATCCTATTCAGAACTAGTATCTTAGAATGGCAACAGAAGAATTTTGATCTTCTCCGAGGGAAAGTATGGAAGTGGAGATTGGGGTGATACTCCTGTCCATGCGGAATAGACAGCTCATGTGCTCCTTATTCCTTCTTATTTCTGTCCTGCTACAATAACTTTGCTTTCTCTAATAGAGGATATCTGCCACAATCCTTCTTATTGGCCTTTTGCTGGAGATGTAGCTTCACTATTCACTTCCCTCGACTTACCTCAGCAAGCAGTCATGCCTTATGCATTCAACCTATGCAAGTGGGTTTATTCGCTACCTGCTGGTTGTATTCTTTGGAATGTAATAATTAACAAAAGCTAATGTACACCCGACGAAGTTGAGGGACATCTTTATATCCCATTAGGAAGTCTATACAAACTCTACACCGTCTCCATTGTTAATTCCAAAACTGATGGAGTGGGAGTATCGACTATATTTCTAAACCTCGCTGTATCAAATTATTCATCTGTATTCCTTGCCGAACTGATAGCAGCGACTATGGCAGTAAGCAGAATAATCAATATCACAGCAGAAGGTAATTTTGATGTAATAATCCAGAAGCATGCTCCAGGCGTTGTTTGACCGATCAACAAAAAGCCCTTTGATTTTTGCAATCCATAAGTTCATCTACTCGTTGCATGTGAAAAAGGAAAATATTACATTCTTTTGGGGATCATTCTCATAAGGATGTCCCCCGGAACGTACAAGTCGATAGTGAGATCAAACAGGCAGCAACCCACAGAAGAGCGAATGAACAGTATCTTCCACCTAACATACGATTGAGGCATTTCTCCGAATCTGATTTTTACATAACCATTCGACTGAGTTTCCTCTCATGCTGGCAGGAGGACACTTATGGCCATTCATTAGACACTGGTTATCCGCATGCAGAAGTTATCACCTCCTGAAGGTGGTTCTGCTTCGATTACCTATAGGGGACCAATATCACTTATGGATTTCACATGACGTGGGAAGACCCCCCCCCCCTCGTCCTGCTCATTCTACTGCTTTATTTACCCTCTTTCGATCATTCATATATTTGTGGAATGGGAGGCGATCGCAGTCTATAGAAGCAAGTTACCCCCTGATAAGCATACTATACCTTTCCGACATTGCTTTGCGTACGACCTGTCCGAGTCTCCATTTTTGAAGTAACAGTATTTTTGGCTTCCTCTGTGAACTGAACATCCTATATAAGATTTAACCCTACCAGTTTAGTCAAGGAAATTCAGTTATTATTACTATACTGACAACACAGGATTGCTGCCTATCCTACTGCCGTTGGTGATTCCAGCACATCCACCCAAAAAGACCACTTTAAACCAGATATCTTCTTTTCAAACCTAAATTTTGCTTGCAGCTCAATTAAATTCTGATAGTTCGAGCTCATACAAAAAAGCATATATTTCTTTGTTATGAGTTTTTCCATATATTTGACATCTATTAAATAAATATTTTGCGACTATTAGAAATGTTTAACTAAATATCCCCTTATTATACCTTCCCACACTGCCTAGCTTAAGGTTTTCTCTCTATTTTTAAATCACTTATGTAATTTTTTTTTTTAATAACTAATCAGAATGAACACTTGAAAAAAATATAAAATAATTATGTAGTCTGATTTTCAAAGACCCTATGCTTATTTTTATTTATATTATATAATCATATATATATATATATATATATATATCATTATATATATATATATATATATAATTATATATATATATATATATAAATATATATATATATATATATTATATATATATATACATACAAAAAAAGGGAATCAATAATAAATATATAATAATAATATAATAATAATAAAATAATAATACATAATAATACAATAATATATAATAATAATAATAATAAATAATAATAATAATAATAATAATAATAATAATAATAATAATAATGATATATCATATGATAATGATAATGATAATTTATTATTATTATGTATTATTATTATTATTATATGTATTATTATTATATTATTATTATATTTTATTATATAATATTATTAATTGAATATATTATTATATATATTATATTTATTAATAATCTATTTATCAAAGTATTATCTATTTAATATTTATTAATATTTATTATATATTTTTATAATTATCTATATTATTAATATTATTATCATTATTATTAATATTATAATCTATTATATTATTATATTATGTATTTATGTATATTATTATCATTATTATTATTATTTTAATTATATATATTATATATATTATTATTTTAGTATTATTATTTCCGTTATTATATTATTATTATTATTATTATTATTATTATTGATTATTATTAGATTATTATTATTATATTATTATTACTATTATTTATTATTATTATTATTATTATTAATTATTAATTATTAGTATTATTATTATCTATATTATTTATATTCTCTTATTATTATTATTATTATTTATTATTGTATATATATTATTTGATTTGTTATTATTGATTATTATTGTAATTATTCTCCTTTATTATTATTATTATTTTATTATTATTATTTATTATCTATATATATATTATCTATTATTATTATTTGATTTATTATATTATTGATATTATAAAATAATATTGATATTATTAGTTATTTTTGATATTATTGTTGATTATGATATTATTTTGAGATTTTTTGATATTTTTATTTATTACTATTATTATTGATAATTATTATTATCATTATTATTATTATTATTATATTATTATTATATATTATTAATTATTATTATTATAATAAATTCTAGTAAGTAGTAGTAGTAGTGTAGTAGTGTAGATAGTAGTAGTAGTAGTAGTAGTGTAGTATTAGTAGTAATTATTATTATTATTGGATATTATTATTATTATTATTGATTATATTATTATATTATTGATATTATTATATTATTATTGATATGTGATTATATGTAGTACTTGTATATGACTAAAAGTATTGATTACTTGAATGATGGATGTATGTGAGTCCGTCTATTACAGTAAATATATTAAAACATTGTATCATTTTCTTACGATCATTTATTATTCTAAAAGTTATGCACTCAGTAAAAAACCATTATTAGTGATTAATTATTATTATTGGATCCAATAATGGTGAATTCATTGAATAAATATGGTGCATTATATACAAAATAGCATAATCTATTAAAGGTAAATAAATATTCAATAAATTCTATTAATATATATGAATAACTCACAGTTTGTGTACCAATAAATACACATAAACATGTAAATTAGAACAATTTAATATGAAAAAGTCGAAACATATGACATGATGTACAGAGAGAGTGGTGTATTATAACAATGCAGATATGTTTTAAGAATGATCTAAAGTTAATATTGATTCTTTCAATTACTGTTCAACCATATATTAAAAAGTTTGATAGATGAGAAAACAAAAAAACCGTGATATGATAGGTTGCCACCTTTTCTTCCCCCCAGGGGAAATTGTCTTCCCAAAACCCCCCTGAGGGGGCCCCACGCCTCCTTTTTTCTTAGCCAGCAATAATGTCCTAAATAAACAGAAAACAACAAAGAGAATCTCTGAGCGACGTCATATTCCACATCAACTTAATCAAATAATAATTATAGATTAACTCTACTGAACGCTGGCAGACGAAAATGTTTCGCTTAAGAAACCAAAGAATTGATGGTGCAGCAGAGGTTGCTTTGAAGAATACGAATCGGTATTGTACAAAAGCACAATGCATTGATAAATACAATGATGTTGTTGTGTAACAAACACTTCTTATTGTTAATGTAATATGACTTAAATACTTTCCTTGAAAGTTTGTCTAGTTTTTAGAAAACAGATTTTACAAATTGTATAGTTGATACTTGTACATAGATTGTTGTTTTACTTTTAGAGAAATAGGTTTTTTTATTTAATTTTTGTATAGATGCAATTTTACTGCATTTTGAAACGAAAACCAAAGAAATTTGAGCTGGTTATCCAAACTAGGTCTTTAAATTATTTAAGAACTTTTAATAATTTTAATATGTGTAAAATCTGTTTTCTAAAAACTAGACAAACTTTCAATGAAAGTATTTAAGAATATAAAACAAAAAAGTGTTAAACACACACACAGATTCAAGAGCTTTTGTCATACCGATTGTATTTTTCAAACACCTCTGTGAATAAATCTGGTTCCAAGCAAACCATTTCGTCTGCGGCGTCTGGAGAGTAACAAATTAATTGATTATTTGATTGTGAATTGTAGTCGTCGAGATTCTTGGCACTGCAGAGAGGCGTTGGAATCTGGAAAAGAAAAGGTGGCCAATTTTCAAAAAACGTTTTTTCTCTTCTTGTTCGAATGTTTAAAGTGAATATCATAAATGCCGAATGTAACAGTTAAGTAAGAGAAAAAATGGATAAATGTAATTAAAGTAGAGCACTTTCCTTTCAAATACAAATGAACGTAACTCACGTAATTTATTTAATAAATCATGGCATGTTCATGAGAGTTATCATGGAGTATAATTTTCGGCTCGAAATAAAATTGAGAACAAAACCTGTAGACGTAGAGTAGTTAAATAAATTAATGAGATGAGAAGCAGTTAAATTTAAGAGTAGTTAATTAACCAGAGTGAAGTATTATCAAATTATGTTATATGATATTAAGATTATCCACTCACACTCACCAGTATAATCAAATTGAGAGTTAGATTAGTGCACTAAAGTGAGAGTATTACTCTACAATATGATGCTAATAATAAGTGAAGTCGAATAGATATAATAAGCAAACTCGCCGAGAATGGAGAATAATGACAATAATGATAGAAAATTACAATTATTTCAATTTCAGAGGTGAATAAAAAATCCTTAATAATAATAATAATAAGGATCGAGATGAAATAATAAACGCGCCAAAATATCAGGAAATACATATTATCGTATGTAAAAATTCAAAGTAATACATATATACACAATATACGCGAGGATATATAATAATAAGATCAAGTGACGAGCTACTTACCGCAGAACTACGTGAGCTACTCAAATAACTACATAACCTACCAAACTAACTATACATGCCATCTACGTGACCACAACAGGAACTACTAATAACTGAAGTCTGAGACTAAAATCTCCAATAATCCAAGAATAACTATGATATAAATAAAACTATAAAATGATAAATTTTGAGTTGAGTCCACATGGAAACACTAAATAATAATAAATATGCGAGCAATAATAATATGGAAGCAAAATACTCAATAACAGTAAATAGAGGTATCAAAATCCAATAATGAAGTAAGAGTACAATGAGGTGACAATAGTGAAGCTATCCATACTCATCGAAAGACCTACTAAATAAACTATGTCGGAATAATACTCGGTAAAGTATATCGAATAAATAAGATAAATAATTATCAATAAGTAATAATAATAAATTATAAGTGTAGATAAGAATGACCACTAATAAATATAATTAGATATGATGAATAAAATCAGTATATAATAATGAGACCTAGAGCGATATGTCGGAATTGAATGTAAAATTAATCAACTCCAATAATAATAATGAATAAAGAAATATCAATCACATAAAAATAGTAAATGAGTTAAAATCAGATAATAATCAACTAAATATACTAATCAAAATAAAATAATATATTAAAATGAAATAAATAAAGTGGAATAATAACCAATAGATTAATGCAGTACTAATAATAAATAATGTTAATAATTAAATAGAAAGGAAATAAATAATAATAGAGATAAAATAGAAAAATGATATAAATAATAATTAAATAATAATAATAATAATAATAATAATAATAATATAATAATAATATGATGAGAAATACTACATAACTCAATAAACAATATAATATAATTTAGTGATGAATGATAAAAAGATATAAATGAGGAAATTAGTATCATATATAATAATATAATAATATAATAATATAATAAATATAATAATATAATAATATAATAATATGAGATGAAGATGAGGTGATAATAAACTTAAAATTTTCCAAAATAACTATTTAAATAGTTTCCCAAACAAATAATTATTAAATTAAATATCTGATAAATGAAATGAAGTAAACCTAATGAATGAGAAAAAGGATAAATAATAATATATTATCGGGAATAATATTTCTATTTCCAAATCGCCTTTATAATAGATTAATAAACAATAATGAATAATAATCATCATCATTATAGTAATAATAATTAATAATAATAATAATAATTAATAACACAACAATTTATTATTATTTTATATATTATTATTTATTATTATTTTATTATTATTTATTATTTTTATTATTTATTATTTATTATATATATTATTATTATTATTATTATTAATTTATTATTATTATTATTATTATTCCCTTTGTTTGTATGTATATATATATAATATATATATATCCCTATACTGTTACTACAACGAACTCACAGTATCTAACTAAGAAAGAGTAGATAAATATATATACACAAAAAATATTTAAAAAAATATATATACTCCCCGTATATATATATATATATATTATAAATAAAAAATAAGGCATAATATGCTGTAACAATCAGACTACATAATTTATTATTATTATTTTTATCAATGTGTTCATTCTGATTAGTTATTTTAAAAAAAAAAATTACATAAGTGATTTAAAAATGACGAGAGAAAACCTCCTAAGCTAGGCAGTGTGGAGAGTATTTGCTAAGTATTTACAATATTGACTTAAGGCTTACCCAATATATATTTTATTTTTTTAATAGAACAAAATCTTTGTGGAAAAACTAGTAATAAATTTAAAAAATATATGCTTTTTTGTATGAGCTCGAACTATCAGAATTTAATTGAGCTGCAAGCAAAATTTAGGTTTGAAAAGAAGATATCTGGTTTAAAGTGGTCTTTTTGGGTGGATGTGCTGGAATCACCAACGGCAGTAGGATAGGCAGCAATCCTGTGTTGTCAGTATAGTAATAATAACTGAATTTCCTTGACTAAACTGGTAGGGTTAAATCTTATATAGGATGTTCAGTTCACAGAGGAAGCCAAAAATACTGTTACTTCAAAAATGGAGACTCGGACAGGTCGTACGCAAAGCAATGTCGGAAAGGAGTAGTATGCATATCAGAAAAGAACTCGCTTTTCAAGACAGAGATCGCCTCACAATCTACAAATCTATGAATGATCGAAAGAGGGCAATTCGAGCAGTAAAATTGGCAGGACGAGGGGGGGGGGGTCTTCCCACGTCATGTGAAATCCATAAGTGATATTGGTCCCCTATAGGTAATCGAAGCAGAACCACCTTCAGGAGGTGATAACTTCTGCATGCGGATAACCAGTGTCTAATGAATGGTTTGACGTTTCGTAG